>QRFJ01000192.1:459424-666489 GCA_006176705.1 Cocos nucifera
TACTGCTAGGTGTCACTGGTGGATTTTGGGAGCAATTAGAATGATTTAGATGATCGATCATTCTAGCTGTTCGAATCAGAAGAGTTCTGATCCATCGAAAGGAGTTTCGATGATGTCTATGATAGAGATCATGACATATCCCATTACCATACAGAACTGAACCTAACTGGGTCACACAAACAAGGGTTTGAATCTGGTGATCATCAATTGAACTGATCTAGTTCAATTGATCTGAATGAGATTCAATTAGGTTCAAGGAAATCGTGCTAGCACTCGATTGAACCTAACGTTCTTCTTTTACTATCATAAATAAGTTGTCCTGACTGAGCCAAAGGAGTTTGTGCTCAATCAGAGGCCTTCATATGGTCTGACTGGAGGTTGTCCAAGTCAGAATAGGTTGTCTTATTTTGTAAGACATTACCTGCCATTTTTGGTCACCTGCCATTTCTTGTTCTTTGACTTTGGTCAAAAGTCTACCTTTGACTGGTCAAACGTTGACCATTGACCCTTTGACTTTTGACCACATGTCATGCACCTATTGGAGAGCTGGTGGGGGCCTTGTCCCCCTGCCAGAACCTGGCAAGGAGAAGGGCGCACGCCAAGGGTGGCGTGAGCCCAAGTAGGAGGCGCCTAGGAGTCCTTGTTGGACAAGGACTCCATCCTCCTTTTTGGATTCCAATTAGAGTTCTACTAAGAATCCAGTTTGACTGGTCTTAGGCACCCTCTAAGGAGGAATCCAGGGGTCTCTATTCCCACCAATCAGATTTAGATCTGATTTCACAAAGGGTTGTGATTGGTTGGAGGAAGAGGAGTTGGATCACAAGCTTAGTCTATAAATAAGACCCTGCGCCCAACTCAAAAAGCAATTGAAAATTTCCCATGCCCCAAGGCTGCCTCTCCCCTCCTTCCTCCATGCCATAGTCTCTTCTCCCTCTGCTCTCCACGTCCAAAAGGAGTTTTGGACTTAGGTTGGTGCGATTCAGATCAAGAAAGGCGATCAAAAGCAAGAAGGCTGCGCTGCTGCAAAGGACGACTGCAGATCTTCAAAAGAGTTTTGAAGATCCTCCAGATCAGATCCAGATCTGATTTTTGGAGGTGTGATAGAGAAGAAGAGGATCTCCAGATCCAACCCGAGTGGATACCGGTAGAGGCCAGGCGCTTGCGTGGCTAAGATCCAGAACCTTCCGCTGCAATCAGGATCATCTACAGGGTAATAGGATTACCCAAATCAGGTAAATTAAATTTGATTTAATTTATCTTATTTTATTTTTATTATTAAAATAATAAGAATCAGATCTAAAATATCTCAAGATCTGATTAGATCAAAGAAAAAATTTTTGAAATATATCTCTTGATCTGATCAGATCTGAACGAACCTGGACCGGGAAAAATCAGGATTTTCCCTTCAACTGGTATCAGAGCCATGGTTCTAAAATTGTTTAGATCTGATTTTAAATTTTATTTTAATTAAAAAATAAAGTGATTTCAGATGTCACATGAGATGTGATCAGATCTGAAATCAGAAAAAATTAAAATTAAATGATTTGGATCTAAGATTATGAAGATATGCATGACTAGTTCTAGAATAGAATAGTTCTATAGAATAGTTTTGCATGTCTTTGATTTAATCTGATTAAATCATATTTTAGATCTTCTTATTTACTATTTTTTGATATTATAAGTGTTATAATAACATCTGAAAAATAGCAAATAAAAATTATTTAATTTTAAATATCATATGAGATATGATAGATGCATGTCTAGACTAGTTGTAGAATAGTTCTACATAATTGTCTAGATTAGAATTTATTTTGATTAGATCAATTTAAATCTAATTTTTTAGATTATTATGAGATAATTTAGATCTGAAAACATGCATGATTATGATACATGAGATGTATGCAAAATATGCCATGATTAGATCTAAATTTGTATATGAGATATATGATATAGATCTATAACTGTTTTGTAGTATTGACATGTTCCTGATTAAGGCGTTCCTCTTGGCCGTCCGGTCATAAGAACGAAGAAGGGTTTAAAGGCCCTCTCTTCCCATTCGATGGGGTGTTCTTATGATGTGTAGGGGTGCTGCGTGTTCGTCCTTAATCAGAAACCCAAAACTTACTTTCTGCAAAACCCTAGATCCTGAAACCCTAGGATTTATTGTGCATATTTTGTTTATGAACCCTAACTTAATTAAGAATTAAGTTTATGGAATATTAATTAGGTCTAAAATTGAGAATTTCAGATCTAAGACATATTCATAATACTGGGGTCGGGCTTGGGTAGCTCAATTAGGTCTAAGCGGTTGATCAAACCGAATCAAGAGTTGGTTAGATGGGATCAACAATGCTTAAATTGACCAGCCTAATAGGATTAAGTCTGGGTCAAGATCGAGTCACGATCAAGCAAGACCTAATTAGGCTCAGAGGTTAGAGTCTGGATTGTAGGCTAACCCAATTGGTTCTGACTCAACAATTTGGTGTCTAAGGTAAGTTTGGCACAGACGACCGACTGGTTTTTAATTGGAAGCTACTCGACCTGAATGCGTTCTTGTACGAGTTAATGGCATATTCCTTCCACCGGTCTCACTTACCTGGCCATATCTGTTGACACAGTTCTGATCTGAGGTGGTCAATAATCCGAGCTGAACCCATGCCACTAGTTAGTCATAAGTCTCTAATCAATGAAAAGATTAAGTCCGAGGTCTTCCACCATTGTAGACGTGATTGTTATACAGTGGCTCAACCGGGAAGTGGATTCTATGAGGATGATTTTGGATACGGTGAGATTCATGAAATGGTAGGAGATCAATATTCAAGTTTGGGTGCACCATGATTAGAGAATCATTGAACAAGAGTTGTTCACTCATTGGCTAACCCATCACCAATAACTGTTAGGTGAGGTGATGAGTCAGTTGGTGAGACCGCACCACCCACTAGAAATCATCAATCGCGGAGATTTTCGCATCTCTACAGAGGGAGTGTAGGGATCCGAGAAAATAGTGGGAGCTAATTTGTTTAAAAATAAAATCCCTAAATAAATTGGTCAAGTCAAAATTACAGTATCTAACTAGAATCTTTGACTCTCTACAGGAAAAATGTCTGCGTCCAACCCATTGGCACGTATCCTAGACACACATAGACTGACTGGACCCAATTATAAAGATTGGCTCAGGAACTACAAAATTGTTTTGGGTTCAGAGAAGTTAACACATGTTTTGGACCAGGACCCTCCCACCTTACCAGCTCGTCCATCCACTGAACAGAGAGCGTCTCTGGAAAAATGGATTGACGAAGATAATAAGGCCAGATATTACATGTTGGGCTCGATGTCTGATGAGCTCCAGCGCCAACATGAAGATATCGGGACTGCTCGCCAAATGTTGGCTCACCTGCAGGAGATGTTTGGTGAACAGAGTCGCGCAGCCAAATATCAAGTCACGAAATGACTTTTTAAGGCTAAGATGCGTGATGGGCAGTCAGTCCAAGATCACTGTCTGACAATGATCAAGGACATGGAAGAGCTTGAGAAGCTCGGTGTGAAGTTGGACTTGGATCTGCAGAATGATATTATTCTGCAATCCTTGACTGATGCATATGGGCAATTCATCATGAATTACCACATGCATAAACTTCAAAATTCCTTGGCCGAGTTAATGAATATGCTGGTTACCGCTGAGCTTTCTATGAAAGGTTCTAAAGGCTCAGTTCTTGCTATGGAACGGACTTCTTCCAAAAGAAAGTCTTATGGAAAGAAAAAGAAGTCTGTGAAAAAGCAAAAGGTGGAAGGATCAAAGAAGAAGAAGGCAGAACCGAAGAAGAAGGCCGATGGCAAAGGAAAGTGTTTCCATTGCAACAGCGACGGCCATTGGAAGCGGAACTGCCCTACTTACCTGGCCACCCTGAAGAACAAGAAGGAAGGTCCTTCTGGAGGTATGCTCGTTATTGAGTCTAACCTTACGGTTTCTTCTGCATCCAGTTGGGTGCTTGACTCTGGTTCTAGTGCTCATCTGTGCACTTCCATGCAGGGTCTTGAGGATAGCAGGAGGCTGAGGGATGGAGACATGATCCTACGCATCGGTAATGGAGCAAGAGTTGCTGCAGTAGCCGTGGGAACATACCCTCTTCGATTACCATCTGGTTTAGACTTAGTTTTGAAAGACTGTTATTATGTGCCTGCAGCTAGCAGGAATTTGATTTCTGTTTCATGCTTAGCACAAGAAGGCTTATGTGATTACCTTCTTTAAGGACCATTGTAACATTCTTTATGAAAGAAATAAAATTGCAAATGGTTTCCTTATTAATGGTCTTTATCAGCTACATATTGATGTACCTGTTCTAACTATCGAGCAAAACGTGAATGCCAAACGACCTAGGGATAGTCCAAACGACAGATATCTATGGCACCTGAGATTAGGTCATATAGCAGAAGATAGGATCAACAAATTGGAGAAAAATGGGCTATTGAGTCCATTGACTTTTGAGTCATATCCAACTTGTGAATCTTGTCTTCAAGGCAAAATGACTAAACTCCCTTTTGTTGGACATGGGGAGAGGGCCACAGATCTCCTTGCCCTAGTACATACTGATGTGTGCGGCCCATTTGATGTGCCGGCTAGAGGCAATTTTGTCTACTTCATTACCTTTACCGATGATCTGTCTAGGTATGGGTATGTGTATCTTATGAGACACAAGTCTGAAGCTTTTGAAAAGTTCAAAGAATTCAGACATGAAGTAGAAAAACAAACTGAAAAACCCATTAAGGTTCTTCGATCAGATCGAGGAGGTGAATACCTTAGCCGGGAATTCCTAGACTATCTTAAGGAAAAATGGCATAGTCTCTCAATGGACTCCACCAGGAACACCTCAACTCAACGGGGTTTCAGAATGGAGAAATCGGACTCTATTGGATATGGTTCGATCCATGATGAGCTTCACAGACCTCCCTGATTTTCTTTGGGGACATTCATTGTTAACTTCAATTTATCTACTGAATAGGGTTCCCTCTAAAACCGTTCCTACCACACCGTATGAGATATGGCACGGTAAGAAACCAAGTCTGAGTCATCTCAGAATTTGGGGTTGTCCGGCTCATGTCAAAAGACAACAAGCGGACAAGTTAGAGTTTAGGTCCTTTAGAGCTCGATTCATAGGATATCCTAAAGAGTCATTAGGATACTATTTCTACATTCCAGAAGACCACAATGTGATTGTGAGTCGACATGCCATCTTTCTTGAAAAATAGTTTATTCAAGATAGCGGCATTGGAAAGCAGATTAAGCTTGATGAGAAAGTCTCACAAGTACAACGAGCTAAGGACCAATTGGAACCAAATCAGGTTGAGCCAATAAGAACACTACCTCCTCCACCTCGTAGATCGGAAAGAGTTTCCCGTCCCCCTGAAAGATACTTAGGTATTATTTCAGAGGAAGTAGAGAAAATGTTCCTCGTAGGTAATGGTGCTCATGGTGATGATCCCAAAACCTACAACGAGGCGATATCAGATATCGACTCCGAGAAATGGCTAGAGGCAATGCAGTCAGAAATTGACTCGATGCACTCAAACCAAGTCTGGACCTTGGTAGATCCACCAGAAGGTATAGTACCTATTGGGTGTAAATGGATCTTCAAGAGAAAGATTGGTGCAGATGGGAATGTGGAGACATTCAAGGCTAGACTAGTGGCAAAAGGTTATAGTCAACGAGAAGGCATTGACTATCAGGATACCTTTTCCCCAGTGGCTATGCTAAAATTCATCCGCACATTGCTTGCCGTTGCAGCCTATTTCGATTATGAAATATGGCAAATGGACGTGAAAACGGCATTCTTAAATGGATATCTTGAGGAAGATATCTATATGGAACAGCCGCTAGGTTTCACATCCAGTGATACTGATCACAAGGTTTGCAAGCTGCAAAGGTCCATATATGGACTTAAGCAAGCATCTCGGAGCTGGAACACTCGTTTCAATGATGTGATCAAAAAGTTTGGTTTCATCAAAAATGAAGAGGAACCATGTGTTTTCAAAAAGGGTCAGTGGGAGCGCTGTTGTCTTCCTCGTATTGTACGTGGATGACATCCTCCTTATTGGGAATGATATTCCCATGTTGACATCAGTCAAGATGTGGTTGTCCAAGGAATTCTCCATGAAAGACCTAGGTGAAGCATCCTTTATTCTAGGAATTAAGGTCTATAGGGATAGACCGAATAGGATGCTAGGACTTTCACAGAAGATGTACATAGAGGAAGTACTAAAGAGGTTTAGTATGGAAAACTCTAAGAGGGGATTAATACCCTTCAGACATGGTATTCATCTTTCCAAGAAGATGTGCCCTAGCACACCTGAGGAAATAGAACGCATGAGCAAGATCCCTTATGCTTCTGCAATAGGGAGCCTCATGTATGCCATGCTATGTACACGACCTGATATAGCCCATGCTGTGAGTGTCACAAGCAGATATCAGTCAAATCCAGGTGAAGAACACTGGACTTCTGTGAAATGTATCCTTAAGTACTTGAGAAGAACTAAGGATATGATGTTGGTCTTTGGTAATGGAGAACTCCAAGTCCAGGGATACACAGACTCGGATTTCATGTCCGATATAGATGATCGAAAGTCGACATCTGGAGTCTGTTTGTGTGCAATGGTGGTGCTGTCAGCTGGAAGAGTTCCAAGCAAACGTGATAGCAGATTCCACCATGGAAGCAGAATATATCGCTGCATCAGAGGCTGCGAAGGAAGCATTCTGGTACAAGAAGTTTGCTGCAGAAATTGGAGTAATGCCATCAGATGCCATTCCTCTATACTGCGACAACAATGGCGCCATAGCCCTTGCTAAGGAGCCGAGGTCTCACCAGAAGTCCAAGCACATTGAGCGGCGATACCACCTCATCCGCGATTACCTCGAGAAGGGTTACGTCGAGGTCAAGAGAGTCAACTCCACAGATAATGTGGCAGACCCACTTACAAAGCCGTTGGGCCAGCAGAAGATCGAAGCCCACCTTGAGAAGATGGGACTTAGACTTGTAGCCAATTGGCTTTAGGACAAGTGGGAGATTGTTAGATATATGTGCCCTAGAAGCCAGAATTGGCTGACACTTGTAATACACTTCTAGGGGCAAAATTATAATTTTGACTATAATCAATAAAATGGGTTATTTTCTATCACATATGTGTATTTAGTGTCTGTGATACATCCTTTGAGTTAATGGTAATGATAATTCATATTTTCAAGAGTTGAAAATTTAAGACATGAATAATCATTATTAACTCATAAAATGCTCCCGACCATAGGATCATCACGAGGATGGTGATTGATCCGGAAGGTTGGTGTACAATCGCTTCTCTTTAGTAGATGAGTCTTGAGTCTACGGTGTGGAGACACCGGAGCGAGAGTACAGGTACTCGTTAGAGAACGAGGGCACTGAGCGTGACCACCTCGAGTAGTCATTAGGAAGTCTACCTTCTCGTCAATGACTGACTCGATGCTGCAGTAGTGTGTCTGGTTCTTTGACCTGAGATGCATCGGCAGTTCACCTTGAGGGTGTTATAGTTTGACTACACCATTACTCGGTCTCCTAGCCATATGGAACCCTGAGGTGTATGTTGGCTATAGCATGTTCATTGTAGGAACTGGATTGCATCAAGATGGAATCTATCTACCTCGGTGGTAGAGGAGCAGCCCTATGATGATCATGAGAATCAAGTCCAGAAGCCCATGGCCATGGCAGAGTGAAATAATAGAAAGAGTTTCTATTTAGATTTTCACATTGGACTCGAATCGAATGATTACATCATATGACAGAGACTAGGGTTTGACGAGTTCACCTTAACCCTAATCTGATCGGGGCTCAAGATAGAAGAACTTAATCACACAGGTAGCTGCACCAAGAGGTTCGCATTCAGCTCTGATGGGTTGCCACCATATACTGCTAGGTGTCACTGGTGGATTTTGGGAGCAATTAGAATGATTTAGATGATCGATCATTCTAGCTGTTCGAATCAGAAGAGTTCTGATCCATCGAAAGGAGTTTCGATGATGTCGATGATAGAGATCATGACATATCCCATTACCATACAGAACTGAACCTAACTGGGTCACACAAACAAGGGTTTGAATCTGGTGATCATCAATTGAACTGATCTAGTTCAATTGATCTGAATGAGATTCAATTAGGTTCAAGGAAATCGTGCTAGCACTCGATTGAACCTAACGTTCTTCTTTTACTATCATAAATAAGTTGTCCTGACTGAGCCAAAGGAGTTTGTGCTCAATCAGAGGCCTTCATATGGTCTGACTGGAGGTTGTCCAAGTCAGAAAAGGTTGTCTTATTTTGTAAGACATTACCTGCCATTTTTGGTCACCTGCCATTTCTTGTTCTTTGACTTTGGTCAAAAGTCTACCTTTGACTGGTCAAATGTTGACCATTGACACTTTGACTTTTGACCACATGTCATGCACCTATTGGAGAGCTGGTGGGGGCCTTGTCCCCCTGCCAGAACCTGGCAAGGAGGAAGGGCGCACGCCAAGGGCCTTGGCGTGAGCCCAAGTAGGAGGCGCCTAGGAGTCCTTGTTGGACAAGGACTCCATCTCCTTTTTGGATTCCAATTAGAGTTCTACTAAGAATCCAGTTTGACTGGTCTTAGGCGCACCTCTAAGGAGGAATCCAGGGGACTCTATTCCAACCAATCAGATTTAGATCTGATTTCACAAAGGGTTGTGATTGGTTGGGAGGAAGAGGAGTTGGATCACAAGCTTAGTCTATAAATAAGACCCTGCGCCCAACTCCTAAAAAGCATTGAAAAATTTCCCACGCCCCAAGGCTGCCTCTCCCCTCCTTCCTCCATGCCATAGTCCATCTTCTCCCTCTTGCTCTCCACGTCCAAAAGGTGTTTTGGATCTTAGGTTGGTGCGATTCAGATCAAGAGAAAGGCGATCAAAAGCAAGAAGGCTGCGCTGCTGCAAAAGGACGACTGCAGATCTTCAAAAGAGTTTTGAAGATCCTCCAGATCAGATCCAGATCTGATTTTTGGAGGTGTGATAGAGAAGAAGAGGATCTCCAGATCCAACCCGAGTGGATACCGGTAGAGGCCAGGCGCTTGCGTGGCTAAGATCCAGAACCTTCCGCTGCAATCAGGATCATCTACAGGGTAATAGGATTACCCAAATCAGGTAAATTAAATTTGATTTAATTTATCTTATTTTATTTTTATTATTAAAATAATAAGAATCAGATCTGAAAATATCTCAAGATCTGATTGAGATCAAGAGAAAAATTTTTTTTTGAAATATATCTCTTGATCCGATCAGGTTTAAACGAACCTAGTTTTTTTCCTTCACGAAGCTAGTCCCTTGAGCTTGAGATGTGTGCTCCTTAAACAGTCTACTTGTGAAGGCCTCATCAAGCTTCGATTGATGACTCCGAAAGTATGTGATGAGATACTCGCCTCAAACCAGTAGCTAGTTGGCATATGTTCAAGCCTACAATGAGTCTTCTAGAGTGCTTAGGTCTCAAGACCTGAGATAGATGGTCAAGGGAGCCAAAGGTGTCTGGACCCTTGCTCGCAAGTATGTCTAACTGCTCCTTGTAATTACAAATTCAAATAAAATCTCAAAAAGTTTTGGCAGCATAACGGCTATAATGTTAACCTTCCCAAAAATACACCAGATACACCTATAAGACAAATAGCAAAAATACTATCCATAATTGCAAGGCAGATTCTCAAACAATTAATAAATCCTACTACCACATACATTATCAAAGTGAAATGAATGAATCATAAGAAATGCTACAACACACTATTATTACTTACAAAAATCCTTCCGATCATGGCATTCGTTGGCCTATCCTTCTTGTTCGTACGACTTGAATGGAAGATGGTACTATGGCTGGGCATCATCTCCTCTCTCAATAGCTATAACAATCAATCATCTTGTTAGAAACATGCAAAAATAATAATTTAATAACTTGTCAACTAAAGAGTCAAAATTCATTATCTGTCTATGCACACGATTGGCTATAGCTTCACGGCCAAGAGTGTGCTTGTACTCCTAAGCGGCTCAGTTCTCATGGTTCTGACGAGATATAGCCTAAAAAGTATTTAAATTACATAAGTGAAAATCAAATATAATTATTAGTATAATAAAAAATTCATAAGTTACAAATTA
The DNA here is from genome assembly GCA_006176705.1 of Cocos nucifera. Taxonomy (NCBI): domain Eukaryota; kingdom Viridiplantae; phylum Streptophyta; class Magnoliopsida; order Arecales; family Arecaceae; genus Cocos; species Cocos nucifera. Next base: position 469,596 of record QRFJ01000192.1, read on the forward strand.
AACCTAAAACTTCTGACTCCTCCAATGCCTGACCATCCCCTCTCACGTACTTGGGGGATAGTCCTGGATCCAAGAAACAAGCTCCTCCTCTATGTTCTTATGGTGATCTAGCCATCCTTTATGGAGCTTGATCTTATAGTTTTGGTATAACTCTTCAACCTTCTGCGGTTGGGCATCTCGAGCTTTCTTATGATCTAAGAAGTCATACCTTCTCTGCACAAAGTTATCAGAAGTATTGGAAAACATGCAGGATCTCAAGCATATATTTCAAAACTTTTTTGAATTTACAAGCAGCGGAAGATATAGAAAAAATAATTTAACCTATAATATGCATGTGATTTGATTACTAAATCCTACATCTAGGATTTACCACATGCCATGATGCAAACATAAATTAAAAAATTAAAACATGAAAGGTTGGTATTGATCAAATTAATACCTAGATCTAGAACCATTCTAGAAATTCTAGATCATATCTAGGTCAACAAAGAGATTTTATCTCTTACCTTTGCGCAGGTTGAGAATACCATGATCGAGTCTCATTATTGTCCTTGTTGCTTGAAGCCGCACGTGCTCCAACCTCTACAAATAGTTCACACAAGGCTGCAACATAGATCGGAGGTTCGTCGAATAAAAATTTGCTCAAAGTGCTAGCTTCTCGTGGATCTCTCCTGATGGTTAATCTAAGATCTCTTGGACACTCCAAGAGATGTAGAATACAAGAAGGATTGAGGGAGAAATCTAATCTTTGGATCTCCTAAAAATTAAAAAATAAAAACTTAAGAAAATGCCCTAAGAGAATACAGATCTTTTGTTTCTAGACATCAATCGTTGATGTCCTAAAATCATCTTCATGCCAGGACAAGAGGAGACCTTCTTCTCTAGAATTTTTTCACACTTCTAAACCTCTTACTCTCTGATTTTTCTCATGAGAATATCCCACAAAAGATGAAGAAGAAGGGTTCCTAAAGAAATCCTAAAAAAAGACCTTCTTCTCTTCTTCTTCTCTCATCAGGACATGATCAGATCATGTCCAAAAAGGACAACCATGCCCCAACTCTTTGGAGCACTCACCCTCCACACCCTCTCTCCTTTCTTTTCTGATTTTACTCATAAAAAATCTCATAAAGAAATAGACATAAAGGGTTAGAAAGAAACATCTAAGAGAATACAATTTTTCTCTTACCTTTTTCTCTTCAAGACATCAACTTTTGATGTCTTAATGAAGTCTCTCCTCCAAGAAACTTGGCATCCATGACCTCCATGCCTCTTCTCACCTTTTTTTCTGATTTATGCATGAATTGTCTCAAGTTTCCCATGTTCTCCTCCTATCTTATAGGAGGTGCCCCAAACCAATTAAGACTAGGTCACAAGACCTAGTCAAAGATGGAATTTATGAACTCTTAGGGGGCATCCAACTCTTGGATGTCTCCCCTCCTATTTTTTCTGCATGAGAACCAAGAAGTCACACATACAATGAGAAGAAAGGTGGGTGACAAAACAAACTTTGGGCATGGCTTATTGGTGCAAAGAAGGGAGGAGGTAGTTTTGGATAATTGGGACTATCGGATAGAGTTCTAATCCAAACAAACTCCAAATTTGACCAAATCAAATTCTAATTCAAAACAACCAAAAGAGGGATGTGGAAAATATTTCTTAGGAATGGGAAATTACATGTAAAAACTTCAGAATTAAATATGAGGCATGGAGATGTTTGGCACAAGGGTGAAGGGAGGAGTCTAAGTCTAACTAGGACTCTCCTATTTTGACTAGGTCAAATTTTTTTGAACACAATTCTAAATGATTATGAGTCAACCTAATTAATAGATAATTTTAATTCAATTAAAAGTATAATTAAATTAAATTTAAATCTAATTTAATTTTTAATCAAATTAAAATATAGGTGCACTCAAGTCCTAATTGAACTAGGACTCATTCTTTCTTGCAATTAGCTTATCCAATAAATCAATTAGACTTAATCTAATTATATCCAAAATAATTCTAATTGAATCTAATTCAATTAGACTTAATCTTAATCTATTTTTTTGATCAAATTGAGCTAATTAGAAATCTAATTGCTAATCAATCCTCCTGCAATACTTGTATTAGATCAAACATCAATCATATTGATTGTTTGACCTTAGAACTATTCTCAATCATCAATTAATCATCTGATCAGATTGCAACCTTTAATGTGTGTGGCTACATAGGTTAGAACCTAAGTTAGTAGCACAAAAATTAATTTCTATACCAATCAAAATGATCATCTAATAATGGTACCCGATGTCTAGATAGGTCGAATATATGCAAAGCAACATTCTTAGAATCTTGATCTATGGTTACCGTATAATTCATCCCTATGACCAATAATGCTCAAGATGATTTTGAGTTAACTATTGATACTCATACAAGTCATCCATATTATATTTTAAAATCTCATAAATCTCGTGACTCCTCACAAGGATTATCTAGACCTAGATTTTGCCAAACTAAAATACAGTAAGATATTCTCTTCCTAAAATTAATCAGTAGTGGTCAATCCCATCTTGACTCACACACCGACTCTATAAGTACTTGACTATATTTAAAATTTTTTTGAATCTATATTAGAAATACAGACAGTCCAGCATCAAAGTACAGTGAGTTGCTTGCAAGTCACCATGGTAGTCTCAGATCGAAGGAACACTTATACCCGTTAGCTTTAGCTAGCTATTCTCGACAGCAAAGTGCTACATTGATCATGTTCAGTGTAGATGTACTCCTACACTCTATCTGCATGTCATATCAGTATCTTTACACTACTTGATTATGAGGATAACCAATGCGTATGATATACAATGATCTACACTCGATAAGTTATCATCCTAATAATAACTTATCATTTGATCATGAACTATTTAAGAACCATTCAATAAATCCTCCTTTATTGATTAAGTGTGGTTCTAAGAACTTCATCATAATTTAGAAATTCATTTAAGAAAGATAGAACTTTTATAATAAATAAGCCAAATAACTATTATCATTTAATAATTCATATACTAGTTTCAATCATCTATAACTTAGATGATTGGCTTTATGACATATTTTTCAATAATTTTTACTTGAACTAAAGCCAATCAGAATAATATCAAATATCCTATCTTTCACTTGAGCTAGTAGAACTCCTTAGTTTCGAGGCTTTGTCAAATAGGTCGGTCAAGTTCTTCTTTTTCATCGATCTTCTAAAAGTCAACTTTATCCTGATCTAAAATCAAAGGTGATAGCGATGCAGAGTATGCTAGTCCTATGGTGCATCATTAGTTCTTTAATGATGGCTCTAGTGCTAGATTAGGACTGAACCATTGGTGGAGGGTGCCACTCCCAGCTTGCTAATGAACTATGCCACCACACAGTCTACATTATAGCATCTCATGCCACGATGTACTCTACATCATTAATAGAATAGGCTACAATATCCTACTTGAAATTTTTCTATTAGATTGCTCCTCCAGTTAAGGTAAATTCATGATCTGACACTCTCTTGCTATTGTCTTTATCTAACTAAATTGGAACCAAAATATTCTACAAGTTTTAAGTCAGTTTCTTCATGTATAAATCACTGGATCTTAGTATTTCTCAAATACTTAATGATTGTCTATATAATCTTCTAGTATTTCTCACTTGGATTAGACTGGTATCTACTCACTACCTCTAGTGAGTATACCATGTTTGGTCTCATATATGAAGAAATAAGATAATAGCTAAATCTTTATTTCTTTGTAATGTTGGAATGCTATTCTTGATTAAGAGAATGTCATCCACAGACACCACAAGAAATAATACTATAGAATTTTTTTTGCCCACTCATAAATGCAGTGTTCTTCTTTGTTCATAACAAAGATATACATTCAAAATGTATGTTCCAACTCTGAGATAATAGCCAAACGGGATTTATAGGCCTCTACCTTCCTGTCTGTGCTACTATGATCTTTTGAAAATTCATTCACACCCAATGGGTTTTATCCCTTCAGGTGAATTAACTAGTGTCTACACACTATTAATTTTTATGGACTCCAATTCGAATTTAATGGCTCCAAGCCACTTCTCAGAGTCAGACCTCTGCAAAGCATCTATATAAGTGATCCGATCCTTGTTGTTCTCATCAAGCTCAATAGGATCGCCATCTCGAACCTAGATACCGAAGAATCTATCTAGCTAATGCAATACTCTACCGAATCTCTTTAATGGTTGCTCTTTAATGGGCTCCAAATTTGATCTAATCAAATCCAATTCTATAGGTTTACTAGATTTTGTCGGTTTACTCTACCAGTCAAATTTTTTTAAGTTCAACTTGACCGACATCAGTTCCTTCTCTAAGAAACTTCTTTTCCAAAAAAATTATCTTACTACTGTTAAACATCTTATATTCTTCAGCATGGTAGAATTAATAATCTCTTATAAACATACACCCATGGGACCAATTTTCAAGTTTATCTATGCATAAACTTTTGATGCAAGCCCTGACAATCCTAAGCCCGAAGGTAAGAGAGTCTAGGTCTACACTCATTCAAAATCCCATTTGGAGTCTTTACAATAGATTTACTTGGAATAAATTTTAGAGTAAAACAATTAGTCTTAAGAGCTTAACCCTGAAACAGGTAGACTAGTAAACTCCATCATGGATCGAACCATGTCTAACAAAGTTTGATTTCTTCTTTCTGATACACTGTGTTCTGGAAGGAGTCCACTGAGAAAGAATTTCATTCTCTCTTAGATATGTCAAAAATTCACTTGATAAGTATTCACCTCCTCGATTTGATCAAAGAGTTCTAATATCTTTTCAAGTTTGTTTTTCTATTTCATTATTGAATCATTTGAACATTTTAAATGATTCAGCTAAATGCATCTGTATCTAGATAGATCATCTATAATGAAATATTGATATTCTTAACATTATCTAACTTTGGATATTTATTCGATGTGTACATTACACTTAACAGATTGTATAAATATCATTTTCTTATTTTCCACATATTATTATAACATCATTCACAATGATATCACGATAATCTCCTTTTTCTAATAAATGATGATCATCTTTGGCTAAAAGGCTAACAGAGATCACATTTATTATAAATAATGGACATTAGTGATAATCACTCAAAATGATAATATTTGAAAACAAGCTTGACAATTTCTAAAGCTAGGACTGGAATAGGATTTTTAACCCCAATGTTTTAAATTCTATCACCATTTTCAAACTTTTCTACTTAACTTCAGTTCTTGTAATGAATTGCATAAGACTACCAGTATCCAATATCTAGGTAGTAGAATCACTAATAGAAAAATTTTAAGATGTTATCATATAACATTCTTGATGAGCAATTCTTTGCTCCTTTCTTTTTATCCGCCTGTTATGGTCAAGAAAAGCAAGATATACAGAACAATACTTCTTCCTATGATCCTACTTTTAATAATAGAAGCACTTTACCTGATTTAGATTAGTCTTAGACCCTTTTTGTTTTTACTAGACTCAAAAGCCCAAACATGAACCCTTTCATACTGCTGAACTAAATTCAATTTTCAATACTAATTATCGAAGTTGGATTCCATAAGTTCATCACTATCTAATAGTGATCGGAGCAATAAGGGTTTAGCCTTAATTTGAAGAAAAGAGAATAATGACCTAATATATATGAATTATTTTAAGCATAGAGACTTGGATTTTAGTCTAAAGATTCTTTCACTATTTTATACGAATTGATAGCCTCTACCTCCAATTCGAGGAATTACTTTAATTTTCTAGTAGATATTAGAATTTGCATAGACTGCACACAAGCCCGACTATGGCCAATCAACCCATATACATCTATGGGTAAGTTTTTTAATCAATTATTTCTCCAAACAACTTCTAGTAATTTAGATTTTGTCCTAGGCTCCTAATCAATAGGCTATGACCTCCACTACAAGGATCCAGTGAGGTCCAATCATTAACATGATCATGCTTGGTGCATCTAACCAATGAATGATTAAGCTCAATTATGGTTGGTCAACCTAACCACCATTAGAGAGACACTTCAAGCTATCATATTATGAATGATAATTCTATTAGTCAATAAGCACCAGGTCCATGGGCCTCCAATGATTATTGAGTTAATGGATCCATTATCATCCAACTAATGGGAGGCTATTACTCAGTTATCCCCATAACTTTATTATTTTAAGGACCTAATAAATTAAAAAAATTAAATTTATTTATGATTTAAGAATAGAAAAGACATGGACCAAAATTCTCCTACTGACTTCACCAAGTCAAATCTTTCCATTGACTTCTCAAGTCATTGGTAAGGGCCAGAATCAATTTCAGTCCATGGGCACCTAAATCAGTCTCACTAAATAAAATCAATCTCATTGATTTTCTATATGATATGGGTTAGCACGAATCAATGAGCAATCTAATCAAGACCTGATTAACCACTTGGTCAGATAAATAAGATCGATGAGAGGGTCTGCCAAGGCTTGCCTTAGACACCATTAAAAATGGTCAGATAAGCGGGCTGCCAATTAAAAATCATTGATTTGAAAATGCTAGACTTACCTTAGGCATCAATCAATTCATCAGTTTTGATTTGGTCTATCTAAAGACTCAGACACAACCACCGAGCCATGATCAATATTCATTTGTTAGATGTATGAACTTTGATCAACTACAATTATTAAATTGATCTATAAAAAAGAAATGACCTAATTCTAATTAACTATTAATTAGGTTTGATCAATTTTTTAACTTAGTCCATATTTAATCTAACCCTAGGTCTAACCTAGTTAATGATTTGATCAAAGCTAACCCATTATCCTTTAATCCATGTTTTATGAAATTATCTTAGAATCTTCAAATCACAAACCTAGATCCTAAATAATCACTTAATTCTTAATTAAGTTCAAGGCTTATGAGTTGGGGTTTAGAACCTCAGAACTAATTTTTGATTTCATCATTTGAAATATTTTCAAGTTTGTAAATATTTTACATTGAATCAAATTTAATTCATAGTTTTAGATCTGATTTATTTCAATATTTCGATCATATCCTAGGATTTTAAATCTAGGATTTTATAGAAAGTAAGTTTGTAATTTAATTTCTACAAAGTAAATATGTCATACATATTCTAGATTCAAAATAAAGCTACATATCAATATATGCAACATGAGGATCTAGATCTAAACATGAAACATATCATATGGATCTTATCTAAATGATCAAAATCAGATCATAAATCAATTAATATTTGAGTTAAAATTTAAAAATAAATTATAAATTATTTTAGATCTTATTTAACTTATTTATGATTTAGATTATTTAGGTCAGCATATATTAGGACAATCTTTCCATTGTAAGGGATAAACCTTACAGCAGGACAATCTTATAATCAGTATGTATGACTCGATATTATTTAGATCTAATCTAAATAATCTAAAATAAATTTAACATATATTTAATTTTAAATTTAAAATTAAAAAATAAATCATAAAATTATTTAGATCATATCTAACTTATTTATGATTCATAAAAAATAGATCAGTACATAGACAATCTTTCATTGTAAGGGGTTAACCTTACAATAAGACAACCTTATGTCAGTATGTACGATCTTTAATATTTTATTTTTAGATTTATTCTAATATAAATATGATCATGTGATAAAAGAATCTAGCTCTGATACCACTATTGAAAAATATGTAGGATTTCATGCATACATTTCAAAACTTTTTCGAATTTACAAGCAGCGAAAGACAGATTAAATAATTTAATATATAATATGCATATGATTTGATCACTAATCCCTACATCTAGGATCTACAACATGCCATAATGTAAACATAAATCAAAAATTAAAATATGAAAGGTTGGTATTGATCAAATCAATACCTAGATCTAGAACCATTCTAGAAATCCTAGATCATATCGTGGTCAGCAAAGAGATCTTATTTCTTATCTTTGCACAGGTCGAGAACACTATAGTTGAGTCTTGTTGTTGTCCTTGTTGCTTGGAGCTATACTTGCATCCAACCTTTATAGATAGTCTATACGAGACTGCAATACAGATCGGAGGTTCGTCAAACAAAGATCCGCTTGAAGTGCTAGTTTCTTGTGGATCCCTTTTGATGGTCAATCTAAAAAATATTCTTTAGATCTCTTAAATAGTCTAAGAGATGAAAAATACAAGGAGGATTGAGGAAGAAATTCAACCTTTGGATCTTTCAAAAATTAAAAAATAAAACTTAAGAAAATGCCCTAAGAGAAGATAGATCTTCTCTTTCAGGACATCAACCATTGATGTCCTAAAAGTATCTCCATGCTAGGACAAGAGGAGACCTTCTCCTCTAGAATTTTCTCATGCTACCAGACCTCTTACTCTCCAATTTTTCTCATGAAAATATCTCATAAAAGATGGAGAAGAAGGATTTTCAAAGAAACCCTAAGAGAAGACCTTCTTCTCTTCTTCTTCTCTCATCAGGACATGATCGGATCATGTCCAAAAAGAACCACCACGCCCCAACTCTTTGGAGCACTCATCCTCCACCCCCTCTCTCCTATCTTTTCTGATTTTACTCATGAAAAATCTTACAAAGAAATAGATATAAAGGATTAGAAAGAAATATCTAAGAGAATATAATTTTTCTCTTACCTTTCTCTCTTCAAGACATCAACTTTTGATGTCTTAATGAAGTCTCTCCTCCAAGATACTTGGCACCCATGACCTCCATGCCTTTTCTCACCTTTTATTCTGATTTGTGCATGAATTTTCTTAGGTTTCTCACAATCTCCTCTATCTTAAAGGAGGCACCTCAAATCCAATTAAGACTAGGTCACAGGATGTAGTCAAAGATGGAATTCATGGACTCTTGGGGGGCATCCAACTCTTGGACGTCCCCCCTCCTATTTTTTCTGCATGAGAACTAGAAAGTCACACACACAATGAGAAGAAAAGTGGGTGATCAAAAAAACTTTGGGCATGGCTTATTGGTGCAAATAAGGGAGGAGTTAGTTTTGGATAATTGGGACTCTATCAGATAGAGTTCTAATCCAAACCAACTCCAAATTTGACTAAGTCAAATTCTAATTCAAAACAACCAGAAGAGAGGCATGGAAAACCTTTCTTAGGCATGGGAAATCACACATAAAAACTTTAGAATTAAATATGGGGTGTGGAGATGTTTGGTGCAAGGGTGAAGGGAGGAGTCCTAGTCTAATTGCGACTCTCCTATTTTGACTAGATCAAAATCTTTTGAACCCAATTTAAAATAGTTTTGAGTCAACTTAATTAATAAACAATCCTAATCTAATTAAAATCCTAATTAAATTAAATTTAATTAAATTTATATCTAATTTAATTTTAGTCAAATTAGAAATTAGATGCACTCAAGTCCTAATTGAACTAGGATTCATTCTTCTTTACAATTGGCTTATCTAATAAACTAATTAGACTTAATCTAATTAAATCTAAACTAATTCTAATTAAATTTAATTTAATTAAACTTGATGTTAGCCTGATTGCTTAATCAAATTGAGCTAATTAGCCATCTAATAGTGAATTGATTCTCATGCAATACTTGTATTAGGTCAAACATCAATCGTATTGATTGTTTGATCTTAGAATGATTCTCAATTATCGATTAACCATCTACACAGTTATAATCTCTAATATGTGTGATCTCATAGGTTCGAACCTAAGCCCATAGCGTAGGAACTAATTTCTATATCAATCAAAATGATCATCTAGCAATGATACCCGATGTTTGAATAGGTTGAATGTATGCAAAGCAATATTCTTAGAATCCTGGCCTACAGTTACCATATAATTCATCTCTATGACCAATAATACTCAAGATGACTTTGAGTTAGCTATCGACCCTCATACAAGTCATCCATATTATGTTTCAAAATCTCGCAAATCCCATGACTCCTCAAAAAAATTATCCAGGCCTAGGTTTTACTAAATTAAAATACAGTGAGATATTCTTTTCCTAAAGTTAATCAGGAGTGGTCAATCCATATTGACTCACACACTGACTCTACAAGTACTTGACTATATCTAAAAATCTTTCGAACATATTAAAAATATAGGCAGTCCGGTACTAAAGTATAGTGAGTTATTTGCAAGTCACTGTGGTAATCTCAGATCGGAGGGATACTTATATCCATTGGCCTTAGCTAGCTACTCTTGGTAGTAGAGTGCTACATTGATCATGTTCAGTATAGATATACTCCTACATCTCATCTGCATGTCATATTAGTATCTTTACACTACTTGATTATGAGGACAACCAATGCATATGACGTACAGCGACCTACACTTGATAAGTTATCATCCTAATAATAACTTATCATTTGGTTGTGAACAATTTAAGAACCATCTGATAGATTCTTCTTTATCGATTTAGTGTGGTTCTAAATACTTCATTATAATTTAAAAGTTTATTTAAGAAAAATAGAATTTTTATGATGAATAAGCCAAATAACTATTATTATTTAATAATTTATATACTGGTTTCAATCATCTATAACTTAGATGATTAACTTTAGGACATATTTTCCAATATAAAGTTAGTTACAAAATTATTCTAATCAAATATAGTATAAACATATCACATGTATATATAAAAGATATACTTATCCAAACCTTCTGCTACACTCAATCTTTGATACCAACATTCATCAATCGCCAGTCAATGGATAATATGTGAATGATGTCGGATAGCCTCATAAGTACACCAAAAAGGGAATGCATCTCTTATACAATCTCTCCTATTGGCCTCTCCTCCACATCATACTCCACTATAACCTGATGCTGGCAGTTCCACATGTGGCATGCATGTGGGACCATAAAAGATCCTATTAGATGATGCACCTACAATAAAAATATTTTACCAATATATAAGAGTGTGTAATAACTATATAAAAAAAATAATTGATACAATAAAACCTACTCTTACTAGAATCGTATGATGTAGATGCTGGTGGATCATCATCGATGGGTGGAGTATGTGCCGAAGATACATAGCAGGTAATGTGACAACCGATGGAGGCTTAGATATATCGGTGAGAGGAGTATGTGCCTACAAAGCCAAAGCCAATGCAGAGATAGATGGAGTATGCACCGGCAGTGGCTTAGATGCAAAGCTCCACGTGCATAACCTATCGAGGGATGGGGGTGAAAGCTAGATGGTAGTTCAATACCATTGTGACCTGCATCATTAATGAACATTAATAAATATAATATGTTGTTGAACAACAATACTAGTAGAGCATCAATAAATAAATACTAATATTTATATCAGAATATTGAACTCATCATCCACTGGCATCTACAATATGGACATCACCATCGCTCTTGATAAATATATCTAGAATCTCGAGAATACTAGATAAGTTTTATCCTAGAGGAATACTTTGTATGCATGGTCCAACATCATCATCAACCTCAATATTATCAAAGATATGCCTAGGCACCATCCTTATAACAATATTCCATTGAGGCTCCAAGAAATCACTAACGTAGAAGACTTGACTAGCTTGGGAGGCAAGTATATATGGTTCTTCAGTGCGAAGATGGTATTGCATGTTGATGAGAGTAAAATCATACTCATCAATCTTCATCCCTGACTAAGACAAGTTGTCAAACCAAATGTATTTCATCAACACAATCCTCTATTTAGAATAGTAGTCTAAGATGACTATCTTCTCCACAATCCTATAATAGTTTAGATCCTCTGTATGAGGCTGTGAATCTCTCGAGCTAGCATAATATTCAATGGTAGCACTCAACATCATGCCACTATTTTATGTTATCATATTTATATCTCGACCATGAATATTGAACCTGTAGCTATTAATGACAAGCTGTTTGTACTCATGCATGATATGATTAGGTTTCATTGAAAAATCATGCACTTCATAGCTCATATAATTGAGCAGTAATCTCCAAACTTAACATGATGACCTAATTAGTCAACATGTTCAAATAGAGTGTACAAGGTAGGAGTATATACTCGCTTACGTGATCTTTGAACTACTTAAAAAATTTTTTGCTATGCATTTTTTCTTTTTCTCGCATACTTAGATTACCGTACTTTACTCTTATGACATCCTTCTATTTGCTATACAAGGAATAAATTTAAAGATAATTAGGTATTTTCTTCTAAGTAATTAGAAATAAATAAAGCTGAGTGACTCATCTTGTATGCGGCTCATTGACATCATAATTAAATAACACATAGAGGTGCACCTTATTCCTTTCCTCAAGGCTCAAATCAATGAGATGGTATGAAGTAAAAAGTCTACCTAGCTATAGAATGAACTCAAATGTAGGCTTAATTGGTTCATACTGATCATCTTGATTTCTTATTGGTCGGTTATGATTTGTCTAAAGCTTGTTTAAGTATATGGTATAAAAATTCATACACTCTTGACCTAAATAATCTTCTACTATGGATCTCTCTAGACAATTCATATTTCTTACATAAGATTTTAATATTTAAATATTTCTCTCAGTGGGGTACATCCATTGGCAAAACACTGGACCTCCAAGTGTAACATTTTTCGCAAGGTGCATGGTGAGATGCATTATAACTATGAAAAATTATGGTGAAAATATCTTTTTTAGATCATATAATATAGTCACTGCTCTTGCCTTCATTTTCTTCATATTTTTTTAAGTAACCTCTTCGCATAAATATCTTTATAAAAGTTGTAAAAATGAATAACTATCATTCTTATATTTTTTGGTAACACATGGTGAGTAGCTATTGGGATCAACTTCTGTATCAATACATGATAATCATAAGTCTTCAACTCATCAAGTCTTACATCCTTACTATTTACACACTTTGATATGTTAGTTGAGTACCTATCTAGGATGTTTATGTTCTCCAATATATAAAAAAATATGGACCATTCGGAGGCATTCATAATATAGCATGCATTAGAAAGCCTCCACTATTCCCCCTTACCGGCTCCGAATGGAGTGATTTTCTAATACCTTATTCTTTTAAATCAAACTAAAAATTTAGGTCATCCTTGGTTTTATCCTTGATGTTCAAGATCATTGCCAATAGAAGCTTACACACGTTCTTTTCAATGTACATGACATCTAAGCAGTGGCGTAATAAGTTTGTCTCCTAATATGGTAAGTCAAAGAATATACTTTTTCCTCCAATTAAAGTATGTGTTATCCACCTTTGATCGACATTTTCTCTTCTTACCATTAATTGGATCATCTTTTCTAAATTCAATACTTAGGCCATCTAACTCTCTCAATACCTTACTTTTAGATATCCAACTAGGTGCCTCACCTTCTTTAATAGTACCATCGAAGGAGCGTGCATCCTTTTTGTATGGATGATTTTGACGTAGGAAGTGTCAATGCACCATAAAGCTAAAGCTCCTCTGATATGTCAATTTTTTAGATTGGGTGTATTTTTCATAAATCAAGCATGTTAGCTCACCTTTTGTGCTCAAACCCAATATTAGGGCATAAGCTGGAAAGCTATTATTATCTAGATAAGCATCGTGCACATGAAGAATGACACAATATTCATCAAAGCATCAAAAATTGAAATATCTTGAATGCTCCACAACTATTTCAACTCGATAATAAGAGGCTATAAATAGACATCAATATCAATCTCTACCTCCATCGGTCCAGGGATGAGCACTATCATGAAAGTAAAGAATTTTTTCATACTCATCTATGGTAGGAGGTTGTAAACATGAGTAAACACTGGCCATACATATTGTGGTTGGTATTCATATGCTTGAATGGGTTGAAACGATTGCATGACAAGCCCAATCTCACATTGTGTATCTCTTATGTGAAGTTGAGATATATTTTATTAAACTTTTGCTGTGCCTCTCTATCGGCTAGATGCCTCAATGCATTATCTTTTATTCGCTCCTCTTTCATGCCATCTCATGTCTTTCGATGTTCTTACCGATATAAAAAACTTTTGTAGTCCTGGTATCAAAGAAAAGTGCCACATCAATTTTTGAAGAACATGGGTCGATGTGCCATTTTTGTTCTATTTTCATCTTGATATACCATATCTCGTGCACTCATTTTGGTTGGCATCCCCCTCCCAAAAGAGCATTCAATCATTAGGACATGCATGTATCTAATTGTTAGTAAAGCCCAACTATTTAATAATCTTTGATGCCTTATAATTATTCTTTATAATTTATACATTATTCGAAAGAATGTGCCTCAAAAGCTCTAATATACACTTCACTCCATAATTACTAACCCATTGAAGTATTTTGCATGATACAACCACATTAAGAACTCAAGCTTCATCATCCTTTTACATATGGGATACAACGAAATATTAGCATCCTCTATCAACTTGTAGACCTTCTCCACATCTTCATTATTTACCATTCCACTGACCATGGGATCAGACATGGATGTAGATGCTCCATCATTATGGCCAGCAAATGAAAAGATATCTGAACCATTTGTTCTACTCTCTATCATGTTGATCATCTCCTTGCAGCCTACACTCATCGTGTTGATTCTAACAAATTTCATAGCCAGGTTTAAAGCCATAAATAGTAAGATAATTATCTACATCTTGACAAGATAGCCAAGGCCCATCCATATGCTTTTTATAAGGACATTGGATAAGTTTATGATCCCCAAATTTTTTTATAGCAAAATTAAGAAACTTTTGAAGTCCAACCTTATATTTTGGCGAGAGTCTACTCAACTTCATCCATCGCTTATCCATTATAAAAATGGTGATACTGCAATTAAATTATATGTGAAAATAAGATACAATATAATAACATCAAGATAATTTGGTAGTAATTGCTCATAATTTGCATACACATACCAATACTTAGAGTTCTTAATATCATTACATAGGCAAACAAAATATGTTATTTTAATCATGATAAGTTGAGAAAACCTAACCAAATATTGCATGCATTATAAACAAATATTAGAAGAAACAAAAATATAATAAATATTATTTTTAGATATGTAATAAATGCATCCTATCATAAACAAATAGGTAAAATTAGGTCTTGAACCATTCAGAAATTGCATTAATTCTATAGGTTAATTACAACAATCAAATGATATGTAATAGAAGCTAAAAAAAATTTTGATAGTATTTTTTTTTTAGTTCTTCCCATATGGCTGAAGATGGGTGAGGAGAACCAAAAAAAATAAAATCCAAAATTTCTCTCGAACCCTCAACATACCATAAATTTACTATAATTATCTATAAAATTAATTATAATTTTTAAACTATCCATACTGGATAGTCAATTAATCAATGTACATAATTCTTTCATCCATATAAAAATATATAAATGTACGGACATCATAGAATATATACATTAATCAAAAGATGGATCTATGATTCTATGCAATGCAAAAAAATAAGAAATTAAAAATAAAAAGAAGGCTCAGATTTATCATTTAATCATGCATTACAACATTAATTTTGGTATCCGCTACAACTAAACCAAATCAGCTACGAATGGTTACCCACTAAATAGCTACAGGCATCCAAGATTGTCTTGCCATTTAGAATTATTAAAATATTTGCAGAAGAAGAAAAAAAAGAGAAAAATATCACTAAAATTATGCTAAGAATTAATCATTTTTCATCCAAAATCATCATAGCTTCTTTATAAAAAGAAAAGAAAAGAAAAGAAAACACTTTTCATCATAAAGTGGCATGGCTCCAAAATCCACATGCATGGCCCAGAACTAGATGGCATAGCATAAAACCTACCAGCATGGTCCAGAACTCACCGACACGGCCCAGAACCCACCGACATAGCCTAGAACTCACCGGCATGATCCAGAACTTGACGGTCTAGAACCTGTCAGCACGACCTATTACCCATCGATGGGGGTTATTTAAATATTATTATGATATGATTATAAATATTATTATAAAAAATAATATGAAATTAAATGAAAAAAAGTCATACTTGCGAAGCTGTAGGGAGGGGGGTCATGTAGAGCTATGGGGGTCATCGACAATGGTGCTAGAGGAAGGGGCAGTGGTGGGGCAACGCGTAGGGCCAAAGGAGGTCGGGGCTGAGGGGAGGCAGGGCCATAGGTGGCCGGGGCTGAGGGTGGTGGGCACCAGGCCAAAGGAGGCGGCGATGGTGCTAGAGAGGGGCGGTGGTAGGGCATATGGCCAAAGGGGCTGGGCCTAAGGAAGGTGGGGCAAAAGGGGTCGGGGCTGAGGAAGGTAGGGCACGAGGCCAAAGGGGGCTGACAATGGCACTAGAGGGAGGGGGGTGGTGATAGGGCAGGTCGGTGGTGGGGCAGGGCATGGGGGCCAGGGTCGAGGGAGGTAAGGCCAAAGGGGGTCGAGAATGAGGTAGGTGGGGTGCTAGAGGGTGGTGGATGGTGGCAGGGTAGGAAGGGTTCGGGTAGAGAGGAGAGAGGGGGGAAGATGAAACAACACATGAAATGAAGAAGAGAGGAGTGCGAGGGGAAAATTTAGCCAAACCTATGAAAGTGATTTTTTAAAACCACTGCTATAGATCCATAGCAGTGGTTATCAACTGCTACAATAGATTCTATAGCAGCGGTTACTAGCAACCGCTGTTATAGAGGTAGAATATAATTTTTTTCATATTTTTCTCTGAATATGGTTGTAACATCTCGAACCATCCAAAATAAGAAATTAAAAGATTTATGCTCATGCATGTATGGCATGGTAGTTATTTATGATATATTTAAGCTATTTTTATCATAAATTATGACTATCTATTATTTTGAATCCTGAAATTTTCAATGTCTGAGAGTTAGCACCTATAATAGCACATGTATAGGAAGCTGTATGAATTATGAATTTTCTTAAGATCAAAATTGATGGTAATTGATCCTTAAATATTGGTGAGTCATAGAGTGATTTTTAGTGAATCCTTAGACCCTTTAACCAATTCGTTCTAAAGGAGGAAAGTTTTAAAAGTTTCAAATTTGGAGAAATTTGAACTAGAACCCAAGTATTGGTATCTGATTCTTATGGATTTTGATTTTTTTGATATTTTTATTAAATTCAAATAGGGAGTTGTTTCTTATTTATATTGATATTTTAAAGTTAAGATATTAACTTAAAAAAAGAAATATAAATAAGCTGAGTATTGAGTAAAGCTATGAGCAGAGTATGAAAAATAAAATTTTGAAGAGTAGGAGTATCTAAGCCGATCCAAATTAAAATCAAGCTGGCCCGAATCTTAGGCTATAGTGATGGATGTTCTATTTTTCTGAAAGAGCTAGCTCGATTTGAGTTTGAGCTAACCTAGTTGATATTCGAGCTGACCCAACTTGGGGCCGAGCCAGCTCGATCTACAGGAAATTTTGGGAATGGGAGCCGAGAATATTTTAAGTTATGAATTTAAAATGAATTTTGATGGAATGATTGAGAAGCTTGGGAACATAAATAAAGAGTTGGAAATTTAGTTGGGTAACACCTTAGTGAGTTAGAAATTTATGGGATTTTCTGGAGTTGACACCTTGCAAGCTTCTTCTCTAAACTATTCCTTTCCTAGGAGATGTCTATCAATTTTTTTACCATGGTTTGAGGTCCTGAAGTTAAATAGAGAGGAGAGAGGAGGTAAGAGAGCTATAGAAGGTGGGTTCCTTAGTAGAAAATCAAGGAGAATTCATCTAGAAAATGAGAGGATTGAGTAAAAATTGATTGAAAGAAGAAGTTACTAAAGTTGGAAAGGAAGGAATCTGTGCTTGGCTGGCAGTAGTGTTTTAATCACTTGAGGTAAGGTTTTTAAGCTCTAAATTAGGTTCAAATAGATCTTTGAAGTATTGGTATCAGATGGGATATTATAGTAAAGCAAGTTATGCAATTTAAGCTTAGTTAGAAGATGAATTGTGCTGCATATATCTTGCTGAAACTATTTAAATAATCTAGCTGACAGTTGAAATAGTATTAACCGAATTTGAAACCAATTGTAAGAATATAAATACAGTTAAATGTTTGGAATTCTTGATGTTTATATAAAGTTTTAGTTAAATCTAAGCTGAAGCAAATAAGGTGGAACAAAAGTAAGAGTTAGAAGATCTAAAGAACAAGAGGGAATACAAAGTAGGTGCAGTTTTGGTTTTGAATCACATCGTATGAATTTAATCAGTGTTTATTGGTATTATAGGGAAAGAAAAGAATTGGAAAAAGGTGCTTGAGTAAGCCAATTAACTAGTTGCCAGTTGAGGTGAGTGAATTTCATCTTTCTATGGTGTTTTTATCATACTTTGTTAAGTAAAGATCTTATTTGAAAAGCAGAATGTTCTCTTGATACTTTGCAGCTTATGTTGATTTCGTATACATGTGGTTTGAAAACTATTAAAACAAGGAATGGTTTCTAGATAGCTTTTGTGTAATTCATAAGCAAGCATATGTACATGTGGTCTTAAAAGCATGATTTGGTGATTTTAAACATGTTCATGGTGATATCTTATGTGGTTTCATCTTATGTATGGTTGATTTCTATTTATGTGCCATGGGACTTGTAATGATGTTTGAAAGAACGGACAGGCTGCTCATAGGAATGGTGAATCCTATGAGAGTGTGTTGTTCCGATATCACTGAGATAGGCTGCTCATAGGGATGGTGTACTTATGAGAATGTGTTGTTCTTTTGGTGATAAGGCAGGCTGCTCATAAGAACTCTATGAGAGTGTGTTATCTCAATAAAAGTAGTACCTATAGGAATGTGTTGTCCTTTGGTGATAAGGCAAGCTGCCCATAGGATTGGTCCGTTCATGGGATTGTGTTGTTCTTTTGGTGATAAGACAGGCTGCCCATAGAATCGATCCATTTATGGTAGTGTGTTGTCGTGGTATGGTCAAAGATAAGTACTTGTTTATGTTTCAGAAAAAACTTTTATATGTTTTATCTGTGTTGATATGCAATTGTATGGAATCTCATTAGTAGCATAATACTCATGATATTATAAGTTATAACTATCTAGTTTTTCTCCATGTTGGTTTATAAAGGTTTGAAAGCTTATTAACAGCATGTTGTGCATAGTATTATGATGATTATATCTATCTATTTGCCATTGTTAGATGGATGCACACTCACTGAGACTTTTTCAAGTCTCACCCCTTACTCTTTCTACTTACAGTTTTGGAGTAGCTGTGATTAGGAGTAGGTTTCAACTTGTGTATCGATACCTCGAGAGGAGGAAGTATTTTTGTGAAAATGATTTATAAAAGAAATGTATTTTGAGAAGTATTATACAACTGAGTTAGTTAAATTAGAAACTGTTATGTATATATGTTATTCTTTGTTCTAGAAAGGCATGTATTAAAAAAATGATTAATGACTAGAATGAATGTATGAAGTATGGTTTAGTGAATGAAGCCTTGGATTTGCTTATGTAATTATTGAATTAAATTAAGATATTTGCTTTAGTAGAATAAGTGGTTAAATTAAATTATATATATTGATTAAGATAATTATTTGAAAAGTAGGTTTAAGTAATATTACAATTCAGCTTAGTTTAGAATTTTTTCTTAGCTCTTATTTAAGGGTAAAGTATAGCTCTTTACTCTTAGATAAGGATGGGATATAGTATCATCGTTCGAATTTAGGAATGGGGTGTTACAATAGTATAGTTTTAAAATTTAAAATTTAATTTTACTATTTATTATCTAAATAATTATCATTAGAGTATTATAACAAAAGATTGTCTCGATCCAATAGCCCTAGCTATATTGATCAATAAAATTTTATATCGATGGCTATGAACTACTGCATGATGATCTTATAGATAGAGACCATCGATGGATCCAAAAATCTACAATGATAATTTTAGTAATATTTATAGTATATTATCAAAATTTTACTTCAATCGAATATCATTATCATGGCTAATTTAGCACGAAATAATTTTGATCGTTAAATAAAAAATGAGTGATCAAAAGGCCAAACGACATTCAATTATAAGATAATTTTTTAGATAAATGAACTTTGCTACTACTTTAATCATTTGTATAGCAGTAATTGTAAAATTCAAACCAGGCATATATGAATGATCCAAAACTATATGTCTCTTGATACTTATTCATAAGGTTCTTAAGTAATTATGCTCATACTTTTGTAAGATCTGCTTAACATAGATGGTTCATATAGGCATGATTTGAATTTTATAATCATCATCATATAAATAATTAAAGTAGTAGCAAAGATCAATTATCTAAAAAATTATCTTATAATCGGATGCCATTTGGCCTTTTGATTGTTTATTTTTTATTTAACGATCAAAATCATCCCATGCTAAATTAATTATGGTAATGATGTTCGATTGAAGTAAAATTTTAATAGCATTTTATAAATATCACTGAGATCATCATTATAAATTTTTAGATCTACTGGTGGTCTTTATCTATCAGATCATCATGCAATCATTCATAGCCATCAAAATTAAATTTTATTGATCGATATAGCTAGGGTTATCAGATCAAGATAGTCTTTTATGGCAATATTCTAATGATAATTATTTAGATAATGAATAGTGAAGATGAAGCTTAAATTCTAAAATTATACTATATTTGGAAAAATATGAAAAAAAAATTATATTCTATCTATATAGCACTGGTTGCACAAAACTGCTACTATATGAACATAAACGTATAGCAGCGATTATGTATAACTACTACTATAGAGATATGGCAATGGTTATAAATAACTACTACCTCGAATTTGAGCTATAGCAGCGGTTGTGCATAACTACTGCCATAGGTCAAACTTATGGTAGTGGTTATTGAAAACCACTACTACAGATCAAAACTATGGCAACAGTTATGCATAACCACTTTTATAGATCAAAACTATGGTAGTGGTTAATCAACCACTACCATATCTTTGCTATGGCAGTGGTTAATCAACCACTACCATTTCTTAAAGATATGACAGTGGTTATACATAACTGCTACTATAAGTTTGACCTGTAGCAGCGGTTTTCAATAACCGCTATTATAGATTTGATCTATAGTTGTGGTTATGTATAACCACTGCTATAGATAAACCTATGATAGCGGTTATATATAACCTCTATTATTGACACTATGGTAATGGTTCAAAACCTATGATGGTGGTTATGTATAATCGCTACTATAGCTAAATCTATAGTAGCCACTGCCATTGATGCTATGGCAGTGGTTTTCGAACCGCTATAGTAGTAAATGCTGCCATAGGCTCTTATTGTAGTAGTGTTATTCATTTGAATTTTCATAGCTTGGCCTTGTTGAACCTTGCTTCTTTGAGTCTTCAAGAGGAAAATCATCGAAATTTTTGAAATATTGCTTTAGCTTTCTAAAATCTCTTTTCAACTACTTGAACAAGTCACTAATATCAAATATATACTTAAATATTTTATTCTCATCAAAATCACTGATAAGGCCAATAGAATCCAAATTCAACCTATGAATAACAACGTTAGAAGGTATACCTAGCATATCATATGTTAACCTGGAAAAGATGTATTTATTGGCTCATATAAATGTCATCAGCTGATCCCGAAGGTTTGGCGTTAGCTATGCTTCAAGCTAAACAATGTTGCTCAAATCATCCCCAAATGGCACTATGACAAGTTGCTCAGAGGTTCACCTCAAACTTCTTTTGGCTCCTCCTACAAAAGGCCTTGTTAGGATCTCCCTGACTACATCACAGCTAGTCGGGTGAAGACAACGATAATGACTTGTCAAAAATATTGCCATGAATCAACTTCGTATCAAAACTTTGGATGAAACCTAGTTGGGATCTTCCTGACCACACCATGACTAGTTGGGTTAAGATGATGATAATAACTTGATAAAAATATTTCCATGGATTGACTTCGTATTGACTTTAGATGAAACCTCATTGGGATCTTCCTGACCACACCATGATTGGTCGAGTGAAGATAATGATAATGACTTGGCAAAAGATTGTAATAAATCGACTTTGTATCAACCTTAAATGAGACCTCACCATGATCTTTCTAACCACACCATTAATTGGTTGGGAAAAAATGATGACATCGACTTGGCAAAAATATTGCCAAGAGTCGACTTTAGACTGACTTTGGATCTTGCAACTTTGGACCAACTTTGGATATTATGACTTTAGACCAACTTTGGATATTTTGACTTTTGACTCAAGTCCGAACTGAGAACTACTTTACAACCAGCTTAGTCAATTGATCAAGTCAACAACCACATTGTTTAGACAAATGACCAACCCAAAGACTAAAATTACACAATCAACACATGCATTGGAAAATGATGAAAGAAAATTCATTTCATCCCATTGAAAGAAAGTTCACTACAAGTCAAGTAAAGAGGAAAATCAAAAGTACATCTAATCAAGGTCTTTGGGAATGGACTCAATGGTAGGATCGGTAGCTTCCTTGGTGGGATCCCAAGCAGCATCCTCGATGGTAGGCATGGTAGCAGGCTCGTTAGCTACAGGCTTGATGGTCGGGACCTCATCAACTAGGATAGGCTTATCCTCATCATCACTATCTTTAGGATGGAGACCACTCAAATCTAGCTTGGGAAGCATCCAAGCCAAGCACCTCTTGCAGGCCTCAAAGCCATACTCGTAGGCCACTAGGGAGCCCTCGGCGATCTCATTCTCAAACTCTTTTGAAGCCCTAAACTCTTTGATGGCCTTGAGCTTGGCTTCAATAAAGGCCTTCTCCTTCTCCTCCCTTGCTAGGGCTTTGATAAGCTACACCCTATCCTTAGCAGCATTGACTACTGCCTTGTCAAGTTCTAGGGCTTCTTCAAGTTTGGCCACCTTCTGCTAGTGCACCTCGATAGCTCTCCATTCAATGGCTACAAGGCCCTCCAGGGCCTCGATCTTCGCCTGAGTCATCAAGAGCTTGGACTTGGCTTAGGAGGCTTCTTCTTCAACTCCCTACCTTACCTCCTTGGTAGTCTTTGCTCGAGCCTTGGAAGCCCCAAGCTTCTCCTCGAGTAAGAGCTTTACTTGATTAAAACTGACCAAGCCCTTCTTGAGGATAGTGATATCATGCAACAACTACACAGAAAAATAAGTTAGTGACCATGGATAAAAAACTGAAGATGAACACAAATAACAAAGAGACTTATCCCAAGGAGGTCAGCATAAGAAGCACCTATGGCCTCGTCTAAGGGGCAGGCCTTCTGCTCCGACCAATCGGCTAGTAGCAGAGTCATCTTCACCAACTCCCAGATAAGTTGATTGTTTCAAAGTGCAGAGTCATCCCTTCACACCCTCTTAATAAGGGTGATGTACTCCACCTCAATCTTGGACAAGGAGGGGAACACCTTGAACATCATTGATGTAGTCGACAGCATAGGAGAAAGTGGTAGCAAGGCTAGATGAGGCAGGGATGGTGTCTGTTTGATGGATGATGATGGAGCTTGGGCCGACTATGGGGTCATCAGTGGGGTAGAATGTTGCAACACAGCTGCTATGGGCTCATCCTCAATTTCCACTAGATCGACACTTGATGTCCCTATGGATGGTGCCGAGGCTAGGACAGGGAAAGGGGCAGGGGCAGGTGTAAGGATCTAATTTTTTGCAAGAATCTTAAAGCAAAAAAATAATGGAGAGTCCTAATTGGACTTTGTTTCTTCCTCCAAGCCCATGATGAGAAGAACTCCTAGGGTTCCTTAGATTTGGTGAAAGCCCTAGGAGTTGGTCTATAAAAGGCCTTCAAATCTTTCCCTTGTGCATTGCCTCCCAATCCTTTATCAATTGCTAGTGAAATCCATGGGATTTTCTTGGATTTTCATCAACTATTTCCAAGAGCCACCACTATTTTCATTGGGAAAGAGGACCAAATATATCATCAGAGACAAGGTGTGGCCTCTGAACCTCTTTCTCTTTCTTTTTCTATTTTCTTTGAAGTCCTCGTTGGTTGGGTGGTCATTGGATTCCAAGGATAGGGCCTTTCCTATTTTTTTCTTCTTTGCTTCTATTCGATCAGCCATTGTCATCGGCCATGATTTGGTTGCTGAGGGAAAGGCAATCCGGGGTTTGCAATCATTATGGGTGGCCATCAAGGGCACTACCATGGGAGATGGCTGGCTTAAGGTCTCCCTTTTCTCTATTTTCGTGAAACAAAACAAGAAATAGAGAATGAGAGAAAGAGAAGGAGAAGAAAAAGAAAAGAAAAGGAAAGGAACAAAAATAAAAGAAAAAAAAAAGAAAAAAGAAAAATATAGAGAGAGTTTCTCTCTCTTCTCTCTCTCCACTTTCTCTCTCTATAAGTTTCTCTCTATAATTTTTTTTCTATTCATGAATTTCTCTCTCTAAAAATTTTATAGATCAATGGAGGATCCAGATGTCTAGGTAAATCTAGATTAATTAGTTGGACCCTAGTGTGCAATCCTGGATTGATATTGTAGGCGACCATCTGACTTGTTGGTCGTTACCCGAACTTTCACTGGCTATTCTTGGACTCATCATCAATAATCCTTGACTTGTTATCCTTATTTTAATTGGACTATCTATTTATTGATTTATAGAATTTGACTATATCATTCTAATTGACTAGGGTTGCCGATGCTGCTATCCGACTAGTCTCATCCTCATTGTATCAATCTTGTTCCACGATAAGCATTAGATTTTGTGCAGAGATACAACTGATTTGATGAAAACATATTGAGCAAAAGAATTTGTGCTTTGATTTCTAAATCAATTTAAATCTCTAAATCTTTATTATTAATTAGTTATATATTAGATATGGTCAAGAAATTTGGGACTAAAAGTAATTCGAATATTAGAGCTTTAAAAAATAGGAATTTAATGATAATTTTTTTGTTATGCTAATGGTTGATCGAGGATATATTGGAATTATATTGTTGAGTGGACATACTAGTCATAGATTGGTTAACCTTATTTCAAAGTTCATCATCAATAGATATAAGAATTTTTGAACATTGATCATCTATTTATATAAAAGATTAGTTTGTGTCTCGATAATTTAGATTTATGTGGTTTTTGATAGTTATATGTTATATACTTATTTGTTAAGTATATGTATGATTCTATATGAAGTTATGTATAACATATCACTGATCCTGATTTGGATAGATTTTGGTAATCATGTGCATCGAGTTTTGCAAAAAAATATAATTTTGAATTACAATATCTATTAAGCTTGTAATTAAGTTGTGTGACTGATGTGGGATTATGGTGCTTTGGGCTAAGAACTTTATTTGTGTTCTGCTATAAGTGATAGGAACACGATGTTGTCGTTAAGACACCGTATTTATCAGTTTAATCCGACTTCTTAAAATCATTAAAATTGCATAGATAGTAGTGAGTCGGGTCGAATCCACAGGGAAGGTAGTATTTTAGATTTGAAATCTTTGATTTTTGAAAAGAAAAGAAGAAAAGGATTTGAGTTTTCAGAATCAAAAGTGAAGTCGGAAAATTAAAAGCAAAAATTAAAAGATACAAAAATTTAAATTTGGTACTAAGATCTATTAGTTAGATCTTAGCATCTACTTGCAATAAAATAAAAAGTAATAATTAAAATGCAGAAATTAAATTACAATAAAAATTAAAAGAAAAAAATTAAAATGCAAAAATAAAACTTTTATTAATTAAAATTTTAGAATTTAAATACATAGAATATAAAAAAATAAAATAGCCTGATCTCTGATCTTGGATCGGCATTGGCAGAAAGATGGTGTAGAAGCTCGGCTCTTCTTCTCGGCACCCGTTGCTTCGAAGCAGCCTTTAACCCATAGCCTGGCTTCGCCCTGTACCAAAGCTTCACCTTGATCGGAGATGTTGATTTCTGATGGCCTGGGGTCCTTTTTATAGAGCTAGGAGGGCTGGATATTTTTTTCTAAAGGCAATATGGGACTAATAGCCTTTGTAATCGTAAAAATACAAAGAAATTTGGATAAAATTTGAATCAAAATAGCTCTGATATGACTCTGCTAAATCTGATAAAATCCAGCCATTCAACAGGAATCCAACGGTCCAAAAATCATCAAAATCGGATGCAGATAAGCTCAGATCGGGTCGGATTAAATTCTGGCCGTTGGATCGCGCTTGATCGAGGAAATCTGGCCGCAAATCGCGCTTCGGGAGTCTTGATCGCCGCCGGCAGCGTTCTGGACCGTCGGATCATCGCCTGGATCGAGCGCTGCCGTCCGATGGTGATCCGCGTGATGTTTGTATCTGAATAAAATTCGGAAGCAACCACAGCCGTCCGATCCTGACCGCAAACAACCACATCCGTCCGATCGCGCAATAACTGTTCCCATGGACCGCGTGGACCGGCCGCACCGCACACCGCAACCAATCAGCGCCGCTGTTGTCGGACGAAAAGACTGAATTACCCTTGTGAGTCGCGATAAATTTCTGTAGACCCTTAAGGGGTCTAGGTCCACCACGTGGCAATCTCTGATTCGCCGGAATTTGCTGAGCTGGCGGTCCACGCCTGGATCGTGGACCGGCTGATGGCTTCAACGGCTGAGTCGGCTTGATGGCTCGGCTTGGCTTGGTGGCTCGGCTTGCGGAGCCGGCTGAGCCGTTTTCTTTTTTTATTTAATTTTTATTTATTTTATATTTTTAAAAATTCATATCTTTTTCATTTTAGCTCCGTTTTACTTGAAATTTATTTTGTTGTGATCAAAAAAATGAGCTCTTTCTATTGATAATAAAATTTTATTTTTTTTTAATTTTTATTATTTTTAATTAATTTTTTAATTAATAAAAATATGAATTTTTCAAAAATTATATATAAATTGATTAATTAATTCTTAAAAATTAATATAATTAATTAATAAATTAAATTAATACTTTTATTGGTGAATTTATGATGCTTATCACACCCCCCAACTTAAGCTTTGCTCGTCCTCGAGTAAAGAAAGAATTTAGTTTTAAATACCTTTTAACTTTAGAGTTTCGAATTTTACCTAAGCAATTTTCAAAATGGCCATTGATATTCAGTAGAGCTTAAATGAGATATATCATTGGGGTATTAATACTTATCAATAGAAAAATTAAGTAAAGAATATTAAATTTTTTAGAACTTTTTCTAAATTATTCCACTTTTATCTCTGATTTGTCTAAACTTTCATATAGGCAGGTGTATTGCTACTTCCATCCTTCATTTATTAATTTTTATTTTCACATTGCCCACTTTTTGATGCGAATATCATTGCTTACTTAGGCAACGGGACCCGGTTACTTGGTGGGAAACCAATGTTTCTTTTTTTTTTTTTTTTTTTTTTTTTTTAACGTTGTACCACTATTGAGTGTCTTAACTCCTTAAGCTTTCTATTTGATCCATGTAGCGAGTCTTGGGCCAATGACTCCCAAACCAGTTGGCTTTAAGGCACTAGGTATAGAATACCCCTCGGGCTTACTAGCTCGAATCAAATAGGCTACGAGTTAAGACTAGCTTTACAACGAGCTTCTTTGCCCTTCCCACCTTTTGACGCGAAACTCAATGCTTGCTTAGGCAAAGAGGCCCGGTTACTCAGTGAGAAGTACTTGGAAACTATTTTATTAAAATAAATTTTTATATGAAGAAATGTATAGTTAACTTACACAAGCCTATAAAAAGTAGACTTTTCTTTGATGCTAGTAGAAATAATTAGAAATGCTCCAAGAAAAAAAATTTATGTTCTGGACTTAACTCTTTATTGAATTTTCTTAATACTTGATTCCTCAATATCTCACAGATTCTCTGATCTGTGTATCAATTTTTTTTTTAAAAATGCTTAGTTTAATTCGATTCTTAAGCATAATCAAGTATCTAAATACTAAATACTAACTTTTTCGAGGACTTAAAATTTTAAAATTTTTATTTTTCCCTCCCCCCAACTTAATCAACATTGTCCTCAATGGAGAAGAAAAAATAAAGGATGTAATAAAGAACATGGAAGAATACACCTAACTCAGTATATATATTTTTTATTTTTTATTTATTTATTTATTTATTTTATTATTTTTTTTTTGGTCCAGCACATGCCTTTACAAATTTGAGCTCTCCCTCCAACTTATTCAAATTATCCTAAAAAGAAAATAAGATAAATTAGATAAAAACTAAATATTGGGTTGCCTCCCAACAAGCGCTAAGTTTACCGTCTTCAGCCAGACACAATGTAGCTCACTATCCTGTGTCGAATATTGGATTGACAAATTCCAATGGTTTTGGATTGCCAATCTCAGAAAGATGATTTATAATCCCATTATTGATATAATCTTTATTAATTTTAGGGATATAATTTGTGATTCCATTCTCAGACCCATGTTTATTAAGAATTACTCCTATTTGTTCTTCTAAAATGCTCATGAATGGAGTTTTTGTATTAGGAGTTAAGTTTGATTCAATGGGTGCTGGAATGGTGACTAATGGCGATTTTAATTTTGGAGGTAAATTAATGTGATCCTGCTTAAACAACTCCATTGACATTTCATTACATGCCTTTTGATTTTTATAAGAAGAACCAACTTCTAGGGTTGAAGGGAATAGGATATTAGGTTTATAAGTCTCGGGTAAATCATCTATTCTCTTTTTCCCTATTTCTATCTCATTTAAACTGGAACTAGTATCAGTACTAATTCCTGGCTTGGGTTCTTCTATGTGGTTAGTCTCAGTACTAACCAGTTCTTCTAAATTTTTATTTTGGCTAGCATCAGTACTAGCCTCTCTCACCTGGTCTTGGTATGGGTCCATAAGAATCCTATAGCTTTTAAGTTCAGGAATTACTTTGGTATTCTCAAATTGAAGATTCTTAGATGAAACATTAGATTGATAATTTAATCCAGGTGGTTGATAGTCATTAGGTGGGTTATTTGAAATTGGTAGGTTCGGTAGTTGATCTAGTTCTCTCCTCATGTTAGACTTAACTAATTATCCAATTTGAGCTTCTAGTCTGGTGATAGATTGCTGTTGAGTTAGAATTAATTATTGAAGTTGGTTAAATCTATCATCAGCTAGATTGGTCTGTTGAGGAGGTGGGTATGAAGGCTGATTATAATATGATGGCTGGTTAAACTGACTAGGCTGACCATTATTATAGGCATAATTTTGATAATTTTGCTCAAGTGAAATTTGGGTCTGAGCCTGAGTCTGTTGGGATGTCCAAGAAAAATTAAAGTTACTCCAATCTGAATTATATAAATTTGAAAATGGATCATTAATCAATTTGGAGTATCCTGGAGTAGCTTGAACTTGTTCTTGGATAAAATATGGAAACTGTGCAGTCATAGGATATTCACTTATATGATGGGTTGGACTAGCACAGATTGAATAATTCTCCTGATAATTAGAAGATGATGTGAATTGTGCAGGAGATTGTTGACCTAAGGTTAGGAGTTGATCTATTTTCTGATCAAGAAGGTCAACTTTATCTAATTTTTGGACTATTAGATTTATATTAGCCATTTGATTATTATGTTTAATGTGAATCAACCATTCAATTAAGTTCAACTAAATCAGAAAAAGCGATTTCCTACCATGCATGGTGTAACCCTAATGTATGGTTTAAAAATTTTTAGAATATTTTTTTTTATTTTATTATTATTATTATTTTATTATATTAAAAATTAATTTTTTTAATTATTTTTATTTATTAATTTTAATTTAATTTAATTATTAATTTTTAGTTAGTTTAATTTTTATTTTATTTTATTTTTATTTTATTTTTAGAGGAGTAAGAAGAAGAAAGAAAGAAGAGTTCTAAAGAAGAGGTCCTAAGGAGTCCTAGAACTAAGAAGAAAGAGAAGAATTCGGTTTAATTAGATCTAATGTTGGTTAGCAATCAAGTTGGTCAATCAATCCTGACTAAGGGTTATCCTAGATCTAGACAGCTCCTAACTGCCAAGGTCACCTTCAAGCCCTCCAAGTGTAGGATTAGCCAATCAACTGGCCAGGTAAGTGTAAGGTTGGTGGGAGTCCCCCCGTTGCTTGCCTTAGACACCAATTGTGCTTGGCCAGGTAAGCGAACGGAACCAATTAGAAACCACCTTCCTTCGGGCCCAATCGTCCCTGAACCACTTTCCTAGACACCAGTCAAATTGACTTATCCTAACCCGGTTCAACTCTTAGGATTTCTTGTCCTATTGAGCTCGAGTTCCTAGGGTTGATGTCTAATTGATTTTAAAATTAAAGGCTTAGGTCAATGCAGGATGTTGGTTGGTTGTTTGTGGGCTAAGGAAGGGTGATCAAATCCCCACCTTATCTTGTTTAATTGGGTTGTGCCCTTAATTTGATTTAATATGAATATGCATAAAAAAATTTTCAATCAAAGGGTTCTATGCAATTTAAACTAGATGCATGTAACTAATTGTATTCTGAAAGGCTTACCTTGCCTCCAGCAATCACCAAAAAAAATAAAATAAAAATAAAACTAATATGATGCATGCTCTAAACAGTTAGGGTTTCTAATCTTATCATGAGGCTTTTAATTAGATTTAAATGGATATTTTTTTTAAAATTAATTTAAAAAAATAAAATAAAATAAATAAATAAAATAAAAAGAAAAGAGAGCTAGGGTTAGGATTGATCTCACCAGGCAAAACTTCTGATTCTTTTTATTCTTTTTTTTTTCTTTTCCTGCAAAATAATAAAAAAAAATTAGTAAGAAAATAAAAATTTTATTTATAATTTTTTTATAGAAAAATCAAAGAGATCAAAAATTTAATATCCATGCCTTCCCCGGCAACGGCGCCAAAAACATGATAGGAATGCGATGCTGTCGTTAAGACACCGTGTTTATCAGTTTAATCCGACTTCTTAAAATCATTAAAATTGCATAGATAGTAGTGAGTCGGGTCGAATCCACAGGGAAGGTAGTATTTTAGATTTGAAATCTTTGATTTTTGAAAAGAAAAGAAGAAAAGGATTTGAGTTTTTAGAATCAAAAGTGAAGTCGGAAAATTAAAAGCAAAAATTAAAAGATACAAAAATTTAAATTTGGTACTAAGATCTATTAGTTAGATCTTAGCATCTACTTGCAATAAAATAAAAAATAATAATTAAAATGTAGAAATTAAATTACAATAAAAATTAAAAGCAAAAAATTAAAATGCAAAAATAAAACTTTTATTAATTAAAATTTTAGAATTTAAATACATAGAATATAAAAAAAATAAAATAGCCTGATCTCTGATCTTGGATCGGCATTGGCAGAAAGATGGTGTAGAAGCTCGGCTCTTCTTCTCGGCACCCGTTGCTTCGAAGCAGCCTTTAACCCATAGCCTGGCTTCGCCCTGTACCAAAGCTTCACCTTGATCGGAGATGTTGATTTCTGATGGCCTGGGGTCCTTTTTATAGAGCTAGGAGGGCTGGATTTTTTTTCTAAAGGCAATATGGGACTAATAGCCTTTATAATCGTAAAAATATAAAGAAATTTGGATAAAATTTGAATCAAAATAGCTCTGATATGACTCTGCTAAATCTGATAAAATTCAGCCATTCAATAGGAATCCAACGGTCCAAAAATCATCAAAATCGGATGCAGATAAGCTCAGATCGGGTCGGATTAAATTCTGGCCGTTGGATCGCGCTTGATCGAGGAAATCTGGCCGCAAATCGCGCTTCGGGAGTCTTGATCGCCGCCGGCAGCATTCTGGACCGTCGGATCATCGCCTGGATCGAGCGCTGCCATCCGATGGTGATCCGCGTGATGTTTGTATCTGAATAAAATTCGGAAGCAACCACAGCCGTCCGATCCTGACCGCAAACAACCACATCCGTCCGATCGCGCAATAACTGTTCCCATGGACCGCGTGGACCGGCCGCACCGCACACCGCAACCAATCAGCGCCGCTGTTGTCGGACGAAAAGACTGAATTACCCTTGTGAGCCGCGATAAATTTCTGTAGACCCTTAAGGGGTCTAGGTCCACCACGTGGCAATCTCTGATTCGCCGGAATTTGCTGAGCTGGCGGTCCACGCCTGGATCGTGGACCGGCTGATGGCTTCAACGGCTGAGTCGGCTTGATGGCTCGGCTTGGCTTGGTGGCTCGGCTTGCGGAGCCGGCTGAGCCATTTTCTTTTTTATTTAATTTTTATTTATTTTATATTTTTAAAAATTCATATCTTTTTCATTTTAGCTCCGTTTTACTTGAAATTTATTTCGTTGTGATCAGAAAAATGAGCTCTTTCTATTGATAATAAAATTTTATTTTTTAATTTTTATTAATTTTTATTATTTTTTAATTAATAAAAATATAAATTTTTCAAAAATTATATATAAATTGATTATTAATTTAAAAATTAATATCAATTAATTAATAAATTAATACTTTTATTGGTGAATTTATGATGCTTATCAATAAGCTTGAAATGTGGCAGTAGTTTAAGATCAAGCACTTGTGGTTCTTTGGACTAGTTACTTTATTAGTGCCCCGCCATTTGCCCCGCCATAGATTTGAAACTTAGTTGTGATAGTTCAAAATTGAGCACATATGGTCCTTTAGGCTAACTACTTTCTTGATACCCCATCATGGGCTTAAAACATAATTATGGTAGTCTATAGAGTTAGCCACTTTGTTACCCTATCATGCATGGTTATGGTAGTGCACAAGACTAGCCACTTTTGTTGCCCTACAATGAGCAGAAAATATGATCATGGTAGTCTAGGGCCGAGTATCTTAATATGATTGGATCCAACATATATTGGTTTGAGATAATTATATGATATCACTTATTGCACAAAAAGATATATTTGCTATGCATGCTTTATGAATCATGATATTTTTTGGCATGTAATTTGTATAAGTAACAACCATTGTTAGTTTCTCATTTGTTCTTATTATATTTGTGTTGGTGTATGAAAATTCCTAGTGAGATATAAAGCTCGCAGCCCTTCTTCCCTCTTTCTTTTTTAGAGATACAAGATGCATGCATTGGGCTATAATAGGGATCACAGTTGAATGAATCAAATAGATAGAGCATCACCAATATCAATCAGAGGATTGCACTATGTAAATTGAACAAGTTTTATTGTTTATTAGTATGGAATATTTTGTTATGAATTGAGATCATTAGTGTTAATGAAAATTTGAGGCTGTAATTGAATTTTAAGGCCTTACATGATCTCTAGGGCATCACTCTAGGATTCATGCAGCCGTATCATGTAGCTGTCCCAGATGTTGGGTTCAAGGTAGACAAATGGTATCAGAGCTTAGGTTATGGTCACTAGGGACTTGAAGGATATAGTAGAAATGGATTTAGAGCTTAGTTTTGAGCTCATTAAGTATTATGATAAAAATCTATGCATAAGTTGGCATATGATGCATACAAAAGGGTTGAGTAATTTATCTTTCCTAATCATGATAAGTAGAGTTGAGGTGATAGTAAAATGTGTTAACCCTAAAATATAGTTTGTGAGATTGGTATGTTATGGTGAGTGTTCTTATTCAATTATGATTTAAATGAATTTGGAATTCCAAATTTGATCTGGATGCAAACAATAATAGCCCCCCCTAGTTTTGTTTTTGATTGTTTGGTTGCAAATTTGGGTTTAGCAACAAATTGTTTAGAGTGTGGAATATTCTTTGGGGATTGCACCTATTGGTGGATTATGTACTATACTGATAATGGGTTCTATTGATTGGTTTAGATTTTTATTAAGAGCACATGGGATATACATCATGATAGAATCTTTGATAATTCAAATTATCATCTTTGGATCAGATCACTTGATTTTTTTTTATATTTGTGGAGATTGTTTGGTATGTTAGATTTTAAATTAGAGTTTAGGTTTCTGAGCTAATCTAAGATATCTTGCTATTGTTATCAAATTGCATTGAGAAATTTTTTTTTGGAAGACATATATGAGTTTTAACATATAAGGGATAACATTTCATATATTGATTTATTTATTGATGTTAAGGGTCATGATAAAGGAAGTTCTATATGGAATAATTAAACTGATTCTACTCATAGGAATATTGATTTGAAGTCTTCTAATTTGTTGATGTTTGGAGTTAATCTTGATTTTAAAAAAAGAAAGATTGGTTTGGAATTGTCTAATTAATTATCAAGTAAATCTAGGATTAACTCACTTATTGATCCTAGATTGGATTTGATGATAACAAAAGCAGTTGAGTATAAATTATTAAGTTACTAATGTTATTTATGAGGATGTGTAGTTATGAATTTTAAAAGCTCACAAACTCCATGTATTTTCCATCATCCAAATAAAGAATCATTGGTCAAGATTTTAGAGAAGAAACTCTAGGCTAGATATATTCTCTAAGAGATTTTAATGAGGATAAAAGCAAGTAGTCTACAAATCAAATTGAAGAAGAAAGGCTGACAAATAATCCTTGGTACACAGACTGAGCCAACCTAATCAAAAATTGAGTCGACCTAGTCTAAGTGAAAACAAAAGATAACAAGCATAGAAAGATGTATATTCAAGATCCAAGGGACTTAGCTGACCTAGTGACAACTTGGTCGACCCAGTCAAAAAGATAGCCAACCAAGTCTCAAAAAATAGCAGAAGATAAAAATTAGTTATTTTTGATCCACTGATACTGAGCCATCTAAGCTGAAAATTAAACCAATCCAATAAAAAATTGAGCTGATCCAGTGACTGTAATGGCTAATTTCTGATTTTATAGCTTTTTCATCCCACAAGCCTTGCAATGACTATTTTTATGTTTCCAATGGCTAGATCACTTTCTGAAGTCCTCCTAGATGACTTGTAATAGTGGGAAAACTCAAGAATAGATAAGAAAATATTTTTGGACATAAAAGACATCTTTTAAGCATACATTCAAGATTTTTCAAGCAATCCTTTCAGAACTTTCAAGTATGTGAGCTAAATAGTGAAAGAATGGAGTGATTTCCAGATATACTTCTCCCCTTCTATCATCTTCAATCTGAGAGAAGTTAGCCTATCGACATTAAAGATCATCTCCTATTTGTTTCAAGCATTCAAGGAGAAGAAATCAAACCTATAAGCAAAGCAGTCTAGATTTTCTTCTCTTGAGCTTCAAAGAGTTTGTGTTAATTCTATTTTTCATTTTCGTTTCAAGTTTCTTGGGATGAGAAACTTAGATTAGTCCAAGCCTAGAGTTGGACATTATATGATTTGATTGATGTGCCAAAGTTAAAATCAATCGAGATTGATTGTTAGTCTAGAAAAAAATCATTATATGATTATGGTTGGTGAGCAAAAAATAAAATCAACTAGATTGAATTATGAATCCAAGTAAAACAATCGGACTATAATTAATTGATTATAGTTGAATTTCTAAGTGGTTTACATAGGGAGTGGATGTAGGTGCTGAGTTTGGTACCAAACCACTATAAACCCATTATGTTTGAGATTGTATGCTCTTCACTTTATAATTCTCATTCACTACATATGATATAGCTTATTTTATTAAGTACTTAAATAGTTTAATCTATACATATCTCAAAGTTAATTTTTTTTATAAAATACCCAATTCATCTCTCATCTTGGGTAGCCATCCTTGGGCAACATCACTAAAATTAGTTCTAGATTTATAGGATTTTAGATGAGTAGTGGAGCTTACACAAGGACTTCAAATATGGAAGTGGACCAAGGTTTAATCTTGATGTGATATGCTCAATGGACAAAGAAACCTAAAACTTTGCTCAAAATTTATCAAAAATTTGAAAGGATGGATCTTTTTAGATTTTGATGTAAAATTGTATTCTTATCAAGAATTCATCTGGTCACCTTAGAGGATTCGGTGGATTTAGATCAGAGTGCACAGCTAAAGTATAGTGGTCAATTGATTTATATTAAAATTAGTTAAAAATACTAATTCTAACTCAGCAAGTGCTATCAATGGAGGCTTGATTTGAAGTAAAAGATACTGCTATTGATAAACAAAAGGACAAGATTGTTGATCCTTAGACTCATTTAGATGTTGCAGTACCACCTTTAGTGATTGGTTCTTTTGTTATTGGTAATGATCAAAATTCAGCATCTTAAGTTTGTTAAGAAAAATGCCTTAGAGATTCAATCCACAATAAGCCCAAAACGAGGTCTAGAATAATGAACGGAGTCCAACGAGCCTAAGAATAGCCCAAATGGAGAAGATATACATGAAAGAAGGATAGAGTGGGGTAAGTGTCCCTTGAGCTTGCTGGAGGGGCCCATAGACGATGCCGAACGATGGTGGTGCGCCCAAACTAGCCACGTGCTACGGCGCTGGGCCAATCGCATGAGCGCACATGGGGGGGTGTGCGCGGGCCATGCGGGAGTGGGCCGCATGAGCACCTAGCCCATGCGGTGGAGCATGGTCCACTTTGGACCGTTGGCTTGAAGGAAAGATCCTGATTTCCCAGACTAGGTTCGTTCAGATCTAATTGAATCAAGAGATATATTTTAAAATTTTTTTCTTTAATCTAAATCAGATCTGAAATATTTTAGATCTGATCTTTATTATTCTAATAATAAAAATAAATATAGATACATTAAATCATATTTAATTTATCTTGATCTAGGATAATCCTATTACCCATTGATGATCTTGTAAGCAGCGGAAGGTTCTGGATCTATCCACGCAAGTGCCTGACCTCTACCGGTATCCACTCAGACTGGATCTGGAGATCCTCTTCTTCTCTATCACATCTCCAAAAATCAGATCTGAATCTAATTTGGAGGATCTTCAAAATAGCTTTCGAAGATCAGCAGTTGTCCTTTGCAACAGTGCAGTCTTCTAGCTTTCTGTCGCCTTTCTCTTGCCTGGATTGCACCAACTGAGATCCCAAACTACTTTGGGCATGGAGAGGAGAGGGAGAAGATGGTCTTGGCATGGAGGAGGAGGAGAGAGGCAGCCTTTGGGGCATGGAAATTTTTCTGATCCTCCTTGAGTTGGGCGCAGGGTCTTATTTATAGACTATGCATGATCCAACTCCTCTTCTTCCCAACCAATCACAACTCTTTGTGAAATCAGATCTAAATCTGATTGGTGGAAATAGAGTCCCTTGGATTTATCCTTAGATGGCGCCTAAGATTAGTCAAAGTTGGTTCTTAGGAGGAGTCTAATCGGAATCCAAAATGGAGATGGAGTCCCTATCCAACAAGGACTCCTGGGTGCCTCCAAGCGTGCGCCCTCCTCCTTGCCAGGTTTTGGTAGGGAGATGGGCCCCCACCAGCTCTCCAATAGGTGTGTGACACGTGGACAAAAGTCAAAGTATCAATGGTCAATATTTGACCAGTCAAAGGTCAACTTTTGACCAAAGTCAAAAGATGAGAAATGGTAGGTGACCAAAAATGGCAAGTATTGTCTTACAAAATAAGACAATCCTTTTCTGACCTGGATAGGCTCCAGTCAGACCAAGTGAAGGCCTCTGATTGAGCACAAACTCCTTTGGCTCAGTTAGGACAACTATTTATGATAGTAAAAGAAGAACGTTAGGTTCAATCGAGTGCTAGCACGATTTTCTTAAACCTAATTGAATCTCATTCAGATCAATTGAACTGGATCAGTTCAATTGATGATCACTAGATTCAAATCCTTGTTTGTGTGACCCAGTTAGGTTCAGTTCTATATGGTAATGGGATATGTCATGATCTCTATCATGGACATCATCGAAACTCCTTTCGATGGATTAGAACTCTTTTGATTCGAACAGCTAAAATGATCGATCATCTAAATCATTCTAATTGCTCTCAAAATCCACCAGTGACACCTAACAGTATATGGTGGCAATCCATCAGAGCTGAATGCGAACCTCTTGGTGCAGCTACCTATGTGATTAAGTTTTTCTATCTTGAGCCCCAATCAGATTAGGGCAAAGGTGAACTCGTCAAACCCTAGTTTCTATCATATGATGTAATTATTCGATTCAAGTCCAATATGAAAAGCTAAATAGAAACTCTTTCTATTATTTCACTCTACCATGGCCATGGGCTTCTGGACTTGATTCTCATGATCATCATAGGGCTGCTCCTCTACCATCGAGGTAGATAGATTCCATCTTGATGCAATCTAGTTCCTACAATGAACATGCTATAGCCAACATACACCTCAGGATTTCGTACGGCTAGGAGACCGAATTGTGGTATAGTCAAACTATAACACCCTCAAGGTAAACTGCCGATGCACCTTAGGTTAAAGAACCAGACACACCATTGCAGCATTGAGTCAGTCATCGACGAGAAGGTAGACTTCCTAATGACTACTTGAGGTGGTCACTCTCAATGCCCTCATTCTCTAATGAGTATCTGTACTCTCGCTCTGGTGTCTCTACACCGTAGACTCAAGACTCATCTACTAAAGAGAAGCGATTGTACACCAACCTTCTGGATCAATCACCATTCTCATGATGATTCTATGGTCGGAAGCATTTTATGAGTTAATAATGATTATTCATGTCTTAAATTTTCAACTCTTGAAAATATGAATTATCATTATCATTAACTCAAAGGATGTATCATAGATACTAAATACACATATGTGATAGAAAATAATCTATTTTATTGATAATAGTCAAAATTACAATTTTGCTCCTAGAAGTGTATTACAAGTGTCAACCAATTCTGGCTTCTAGGGCACATATATCTAACAATCTTCCACTTATCCTAAAGCCAATTGGCTACAAGTCTAAGTCCCATCTTTTCAAGGTGGGCTTCAAATTTTTGTTGTCCCAATGGCTTTATAAGTGGATCTGCTGCATTGTCTGCAGAGTTGACTCTCTTGATCTCGACGTAATCCTTCTCGAGGTAATCGTGGATGAGGTGGTATCACCACTTAATGTGCTTGGACTTCTGGTAAGACCTCGGCTCCTTAGCAAGGGCTATGGTACTATTGTTATCGTAGTATAGAGGAATGGCATCTGATGGCATTACTCTGATTTTTGTAGCAAACTTTTTGTACCAGAATGCTTCCTTCGCAGCCTCTGATGCAGCGATATATTCTACTTCCATGGAGGAATCTGCTATCATGATTTGCTTGGAACTCATCCAGTTGACAGCACTACCATTGCACAGAAATAGACTCTCAGATGTCAACTTTCGATTATCTACATCGGACATGAAATCCGAGTCTGTGTATCCCTGGACATGGAGTTCTTCATTACCAAAGACCAACATCATATCCTTAGTTCTTCTCAAGTACTTAAGGATACATTTCATAGAAGTCTAGTGTTCTTCATCTGGATTTGACTGATATCTGCTTGTGGCACTCACAGCATGGGCTATATCAGGTCGTGTACATAGTATGGCATACATGAGGCTCCCCATTGTAGAAGCATAAGGGATCTTGCTCATGCATTCTATTTCCTCAGGTATGCTAGGGCACATCTTTTTAGAAAGATGAATACCATGTTTGAAGGGTATTAATCCCCTCTTAGAGTTTTCCATACTAAACCTCTTTAGTACATCCTCTATGTACATCTTCTGTGAAAGTCCTAGCATCCTATTCGATCTATCCCTATAGACCTTAATTCCTAGAATAGAGGATGCTTCACCTAGGTCTTTCATGAAGAATTCCTTGGACAACCATTTTTTGACTGTCGTCAACATGGGAGTATCATTCCCAATAAGAAGAATGTCATCCACGTGTAATACGAGGAAGACAACAGCGCTCCTACTGACCTTTTTGAAGACACATGATTTCTCTTCATTTTTGATGAAACCAAACATTTTGATCACATCATTGAAATAAGTGTTCCAGCTCTGAGATGCTTGCTTAAGTCCATATATGGACCTTTGCAGCTTGCAAACCTTATGATCAGTATCATTGGATGTAAAACCTAGCAGCTATTCCATATAGATATCTTCCTCAAGATATCCATTTAAGAATGTCGTTTTCACTTCCATTTGCCATATTTCATAATCAAAATAGACTGCAACGGCAAGCAACGTGCGGATGGATTTTAGCATAGCCACTGGAGAAAAGGTATCCTGATAGTCAATGCCTTCGCATTGACTATAACCTTTTACCACTAGTCTAGCCTTGAATGTCTCTACATTTTCATCTACACCAATCTTTCTCTTGAAGATCCATTTACACCCAATAGGTACTATACCTTCTGGTGGATCTACCAAGGTTCAGACTTGGTTTGAGTGCATCGAGTCAATTTCTGACTGCATTGCCTCTAGCCATTTCTCAGAGTCGATATCTGATATCGCCTTGTTGTAAGTTTTGGGATTATCACCATAAGCACCATTACCTATGAGGAACATTTTCTCTACACCTAAGTATCTTTCAGGGAGATCAAAAATTCTTTTCGATCTATGAGGTGGAGGAGATAGTGTTCTTATTGGCTCAACCTGATTTGGTTCCAATTGGTCCTTAGCTCGTTGTTCTTGTGAGACTTTCTCATCAAGCTTAATTTGGTTTCCAATGCCGCTATCTTGAATAAACTATTTTTCAAGAAAAATGGCATGTCGACTCACAATCACATTATGGTCTTTTGAAATGTAGAAATAGTATCCTAATGACTCTTTAGGATATCCTATGAATCGAGCTTTGAAGGATCTAAACTATAACTTGTCCGTTTGTTGTCTTTTGACATGAGCCAGATAACCCCAAATTCTGAGATGACTCAGACTTGGTTTCTTACTGTGCCATATCTCATACGGTGTGGTAGGAATGGTCTTAGAGGGAATCCTATTCAGTAGATAAATTGAAGTTAACAATGAATATCCCAAAAAAAAATTAGAAAGGTTTGTGAAGCTCATCATGGATCGGACCATATCCAATAGAGTCCGATTTCTCCATTCTGAAACTCCGTTGAGTTGAGGTGTTCCTGATGGAGTCCATTGAGAGACTATGCCATTTTTCTTGAGATAGTCTAAGAATTTTCGGCTAAGATATTCACCTCCTCGATCTGAGCAAAGAACCTTAATGGGTTTTTTAGTTTATTTTTCTACTTCATGTCTGAATTCTTTGAACTTTTCAAAAGCATCAGATTTGTGTCTCATAAGATACACATACCCATACCTAGACAGATCATCGATAAAGATAATGAAGTAGACAAAATTGCCTCTAGTCGGCATATCAAATAGGCCACACACATCAGTATGTACTAGGGCAAGGAGATCTGTGGCCCTTTCCCCATGTCCTACAAAAGAAAGTTTGGTCATTTTGCCTTGAAGACAAGATTCACAAGTTGGATATGACTCAAACGTCAATGGACTCAATAGCCCATTTTTCTCTAATTTGTTGATCCTATCTTCTGCTATATGACCTAATCTCAGGTGCCATAGATATCTGTCATTTGGACTATCCCTAGGTCGTTTGGCATTCATGTTTTGCTTGATAGTTAGAATAGGTACATTAATATGTAGCTGATAAAGACCGTTAATAAGAAAACCATTTGCAATTTTATTTCTTTCATAAAGAATGGTACAATGATTCTTAAAGAAGGTAATCACATAGCCTTCTAGTGCTAAGCATGAAACAGAAATTAAATTCCTGCTAGCTACAGGCATATAATAATAGTCTTTCAAAACTAAGTCTAAACCATATGGTAATCGAAGAGGGTATGTTTCCACCACCACTGCAGTAACTCTTGCTCCATTATCGATGCGTAGGATCATGTCTCCATCCCCCAGCCTCCTGCTATCCTCAGGATCCTGCATGGAAGTGCACAGATGAGCACTAGAACCAGAGTCAAGCACCTAACTGGATGCAGAAGAAATTATAAGGTTAGACTCAATAACGAGCATACCTCCAGAAGGATCTTTCTTCTTATTCTTCAGGGTGGCCAGGCAAGTAGGGCAGTTCCGCTTCCAATGGCCGTCGCTATTGTAATGGAAATACTTTCCTTTGACATCAGCCTTCTTCTTTGGCTCTACCTTCTTCTTCTTTCCTCCTTCCACCTTTTGCTTTTTCGTAGACTTCTTTTTCTTTTCAGAAGACTTTTTTTTGGAAGAAGTCCATTCCATAGCAAGAACTGAGCCTTTAGAATCTTTCATAGAAAGCTCAGTGGTGACCAGCATGTTCATTAATTCGGCCAAGAAATTTTGAAGTTTATGCATGTGGTAATTCATGATGAATTGCCCATATGCATCAATTAAGGATTGCAGAATAATATCGTTCTGCAGATCTAAGTCTAACTTCACACTGAGCTTCTCAAGCTCTTTCAAGTCCTTGATCATCATCAGACAGTGATCTTGGACTGACTGTCCATCATGCATCTTAGCCTTAAAAAGTCGTTTCATGACTTGATACTTGGCTGCGCGACTCTGTTCACCAAACATCTCTTATAGGTGAGCTAACATTTAGCGAGTAGTCCCGATATCTTCATGTTGACGTTGGAGCTCATCAGACATCGAGCCCAACATGTAATATCTGGCCTTATTATCTTTGTCTATCCATTTTTTCAGAGACGCTCTCTGTTCAGCGGATGGATGAACTGGTAAGATGGGAGGATCCTGGTCTAGTACATGGGTTAACTTCTCAGAATCCAAAATGATTTTGTAGTTCCTGAGCCAATCTTTATAATTGGGTCCGGTCAGTCTATGTGTGTCCAGGATACGTGCTAATGGGTTGGACGCAGATATTTTTCTGCAGAGAGTCAAAGATTCTAGTTAGATACTGTAATTATGACTTGACCAATTTATTTAGGAATTTTATTTTTAAATAAATTAGCTCTCACTATTTTCTTGGATCCCTACACTTTCCTCTGTAGAGATGCAAAAATCTCCATGATTAATGATTTCTAGTGGGTGGTGCGGTCTCACCAACTGACTCATCACCTCACCTAATAGTTATTGGTGATGGGTTAGCCAATGAGTGAACAACTCTTGTTCAATGATTCTCTAATCATGGTGCACCCAAACTTGGTCTCTAATTCATGAATCTCACCGTATCTGGAATATTGATCCACTCCTTAGTTAAGTCAGACCCACCATTTGCACAGACTGGATTCCTAATTGAGTCTCTCACCGTATCCAAAATATTGAGCCCAACTCATCCTCCAGCCCATAGCATCCAATGCCTAATAGACATGGTTGCATCTTCTCGGTGCAACTGAGCCACTGTATCCAGTCGAGAACAATCAACCTCGGAAAGGGCCCGCACATCTACAATGGTGGAAGACCTCAGACTTAATCTTTTCTTAGGAAGAATTGATTCAGGTCTCATTAAACTAGACTTGTCATAGTCATAACAATTATGACTAACCTAGTGGCATGGGTTAGCTCGGATTATTGACCACCTCAAATCAGAACTGAGTCAATAGATATGGCCAGGTAAGTGAGACCGATGGAAGGGATATGCCATTAACTCGTACAAGAATGCATTCAGGTCGAGTAGCTCCCAATTAAAAATCAGTCGGTCGTATGTGCCAAACTTACCTTAGACACCAAATTATTGAGCCAGAACCAATTGGGTTAGCCTACAATCCAGACTCTAACCTCTGAGCCTAATTAGGTCTTGCTTGATCGTGACTCGATCTTGACCCAGACTTAATCCTATTAGGCTTGGTCAATTTAAGCATTGTTGATCCCATCTAACCAACTCTTGATTCGATTTGATCAACCGCTTAGACCTAATTGAGCTACCCAAGCCCGAACCCAGTATTATGAATATGTCTTAGATCTAAAATTCTTAATTTTAGATCTAATTAATATTCCATAATCTTAATTCTTAATTAAGTAGGATTCATAAACAAAATATGCACAATAAATCCTAGGGTTTCAAGATCTAGGATTTTGTAGAAAGTAAGTTTTGGG
This sequence comes from Cocos nucifera, assembly GCA_006176705.1. NCBI lineage: Eukaryota > Viridiplantae > Streptophyta > Magnoliopsida > Arecales > Arecaceae > Cocos > Cocos nucifera. Next base: position 513,244 of record QRFJ01000192.1, read on the forward strand.
TTTTTGATTAAGGATGAATGCGCAGCACCCCTACACATCATAAGAACATTTCATTGGATGAAAAGAGAGGACCTTTAAATCCTTCTTCGTTCTTATGATCGGACGGCTAAGAGGAACGTCTTAATTAGGAACATGTAATACTACAAAATAGTTTTAGATCTATATCATATATCTCATATACAAATTAGATCTAAACATGGCATATTTTGCATGCATCTTGTGTATCAAATCATGCATATTTTTAGATCTAAATTATCTTATAATAATCTAAAAAATTAAATTTAAATTGATCTCATATACAAATAGCTTTCGAAGATCAGTAGTTGTCCTTTGCAGCAGCGCAACCTTCTAGCTTTCTATCGCCATTCTCTCATCTAGATTGCACCAACTGAGATCCCAAACTACTTTGAACGTGGAGAGGAGAGGGAGAAGATGATCTTGGCATGGAGGAGGAGAGAGGCAGCCTTTGGTGCATGAGAATTTTTTAGATCCTCCTTCAATTGGGCGTAGGGTCTTATTTATAGACTATGCGTGATCCAACTCCTCTTCTTCCCAACCAATCACAACTCTTTGTGAAATTAGATATAAATCTAATTAATGGGAATAGAGTCCCTTGGATTCATCCTTTGATGGTGCCTAAGACCAGTCAAAGCTGGTTCTTAGGAGGAGTCTAATCGAAATCCAAAAAGAAGATGGAGCTCCTATCCAACAGGGACTCCTGGGTGCCTCTAGCTTGGGCGCACGCCATCAGGTTTTGGCAGGGTGATAGGCCCCTACCAGCTCTCCAATAGGTGCGTGACACATGGATAGAAGTCAAAGTATGAATGGTCAATATTTGACTAGTCAATGGTCAACTTTTGACCAAAGTTAAAAGACGAGAAATGGCAGGTATTATCTTACAAAATAAGACAACCCTTTTCTGACCTGGACAGGCTCCAGTCAGACCAAGTGAAGGCCTCTGATTGAGCATAAACTCTTTTGGCTCAGTTAGGACAACTATTTATGATAGTAAAAGAAGAACGTTAGGTTCAATCGAGTGCTAGCACGATTTCCTTGAACCTAATTGAATCTCATTCAGATCAATTGAATTGGATTAGTTCAATTGATGATCACTAGATTCAAACTCTTATTTATGTGACCCAGTTAGTTTCGGTTCTATATGCTAATAGGATATGTCATGATCTCTATCATCGACATCATCGAAACTTCTTTTGATGATCAAAACTCTTCTGATTCGAATAGCTAGAATGATCGATCATCTAAATCATTCTAATTGCTCCCAAAATCCACCAATAACACCTAGCAGTATATGGTGGCAACCCATTAGAGCTGAATGCAAACCTCTTGGTGCAGCTACCTATGTGATTAAGTTCTTCTATTTTGAGCCCCGATCAAATTAGGGTTAAGGTAAACTTGTCAAACCCTAGTTTCTATCATATGATGTAATCATTCGATTCAAGTCTAATGTGAAAAGCTAAATAGAAACTCTTTCTATTATTTCACTCTGCCATGGCCATGGGCTTCTGGACTTGATTCTCATGATCATCACAGGACTGCTCCTCTACCACCAAGGTAGATAGATTCCATCTTGATGCAATCCAGCTCCTACAATGAACATGCTATAGCCAACATACACCTTAGGGTTCCATATGGCTAGAAGATCGAATTATGATGCAGTCAAACTATAACACCCTCAAGGTGAACTGCTGATGCACCTCAGATCAAAAATTAGATACACCACTGCAGCATCGAGTCAGTCATCGACGAGAAGGTAGACTTTCTAATGACTACTCGAGGTGGTCACGCTCAGTGCCCTCATTCTCTAACGAATATCTGTACTCTCGCTCCGATATCTCTACACCATAGACTCAAGACTTATCTACTAAAGAGAAGCGATTGTACACCAACCTTCCAAATCAATCACCATCCTCATGATGATCCTATGGTCGGGAGCATTTTATGAGTTAATAATGATTATTCATGTCTTAAATATTTAACTCTTGAAAATATGAATTATCATTACCATTAACTCAAAGGATGTATCACAGATACTAAATATACATATATGATAGAAAATAACCCATTTTATTGATAATAGTCAAAATTATAATTTTGCCCCTAGAAGTGTATTGCAAGTGTCAGCCAATTCTGGCTTCTAGGACACATATATCTAACATGGCTCATGGGCGTCCGCATGGACTAGTTGATTATTTCCCTTGTGTTTCACATGGTCCACGATATTATTCCATGGATCGATCGCAATCCAATGGCTCTGGTTTGAGCCGATCATGATCAGATGGTTGAGATTCGATTCGAGCCTAATCAGAACTGTTGTGCACGATCTGACGGCACAGGAGGAAGTCGATCATGATCGAATGGTCCAGATCGATCTCGAGTATAATTAGGATTGGGTTTCATATTGGAATACTATTTTTGAGTTTCTGGAGTCTATATAACTTTGATTGATGAGCCATTTATTGTGTTGGAAAGCTTGCGATGTCCCAGAGGTGTTGAGAGGCTTTTTGAGAGATTTTAGAAAGCTTTTATAAGGATTTGGAGCTTCTTATTAAGAGATTCTTTTACAAGAGTTAAGTGATAAGTTCCTCGTATATTGTTTGATTTTTTCTCTCAAAGTGAAGCTTTGCATGCCTCATGGAGGCGAGCCCTTGGGTTGATCCATATACTTGGTTGCTTTCTTGTTCTATTTTGTTCTTTCTTTCTATTGCAATTCACTAGTACTAGATCTTTAACAAGTGATATCAGAGTAGCTGATATCCCAATAAATTGGTATCAGAGCCAGACAATATCAGAGTGTAGATTGCAACAGTGAATAGAGTTTAAAGAATCTAATCTCAGAGTAGACTGGATTCGACCAGCTTCAGATGGAAAGCTAATAAAGGAATCTTGAAGATCATGCATGGCAATAAGATGGTGCTAAGAGGAAGAAAGTATGGAGGATATTATCTTATGTCAAGGAGCTCAGTGCGAGATAAAACTCCAAGTGAAGATGGATTGGACATAGGACAAGAGACTCAAGAGGATGACATGCGATATCGCAAAGTAAAGTTCCTATTACCACAAGAGGCTACCCCGAGTTGGTCTCAGGCTAGGAGGATCACAATAGTCGATGGAGGTGGGATCGAGCAGCCTAGCTCGACTCCCATGTTTGTCCATCCATGATCAACAGGGGTGCCCCAAGATAGGGGCGAGATAGATCACAGGCTCTCAAAGATAGATGGAGGCTGAATATCGAGTCGAGATAAAAATTGTTGAGAAAAATACCTTAAGATTCGATCTATAATAAGCCCAGAATAAGGTCCAGGATGACAAACGAAGTCTAACGAGCCTAAGAATAATCCAAACAGAATCCATACGGAGAAGATACGCATGAAAGAAGGTCAGAATGAGATAGACAACCCTCGGACCCATCGAAGGGGCCCACAGGCAGTGCTGGATGGTAGTGGTGTAGCCCAAATTGGCCACACATGGCGATGCTGGCTAGCCATGTGATGGGCCGGTCGGGCGTGCGAGCACGCATGGGGGGCACGTGCGGGCCGCATGGGCACCCAACCTATGCGGTGGAGTGTGGTCCACCATGGACCACTGACTCATGGGCACCCGCATGGACCAGTTGACCATTTTTCTTGCATTTCACATGGTCCACGACCCTATTCCATGGGCTAGTTGTGATCCGACGTCTCTGATTTGAGCCAATCATGATCGAATGGCTGAGATTTGATCCAAGCCTGATCAAAACTACTGTGCATGATCTGACAGCCCAGGAGAGAGTCAGTCATGATTGAACAGTCTCGATCGATCTCGAGTGTGATTAGGATTGAATTTCATACTGAAATACTATTTTTGAGTTTCTGGAGTCTATATAACTTTGATTGATGAACCGTTTGTTATATTGGAAAACTGATAATGTTCTAGAGGTGTTGAGAGACATTTTAAGAGATTTTAGAGAGCTTTTTTAAAAATTTAGGACTTCTTATTAAGAGACTCTTATATAAGGATTGAGTGGTAAGTTTATCTTGTATTGTTTGATTTTCTCTCTCATAGTGAAGCTTTGCATGCCCCATGGAGGTAAGCCCCTGGGTTGATCTACGTACTTAGTTGCTTTTTTATTTTATTTTATTTTTTCTTTCTATTATGATTTATCGATACTAGATTCTTAACAAGTGGTATCAGAGTAGCTGATATCCTAACAAAGTTTAGGGCAAATGGATTGATAATCATTTATTAAGCTTGGATGTAGAATGTTTTGATGTAGATATCCTTTTCTTAGCTTGACATTGTTACTCCATTTGTTTGAATGGATTTAAGGTTTTTCTACAATAAGAGTTTAATTGTTTCATCATCTAGAAAGTTAAAAGGATAAAGAAAGCCCTAGATCATGGTAAGCATCTAATGCTCTAGCACTTCTATTTTTATTAACAATAGGTTGGGCTGATTTTGATTTTCATGTGAATATAATTAGGAGCAAATAATTTCATTGGCAAGGATGTTGCACAGCTAGACAACCCAGGAGTGGGGGGGGATGCATTGGATTTTCAAAAATTTAAAGCAAGAATGTCCTACTTTGCAAAACTAATTGAGTGAAGTGCAATGAATAGCAAGCTAAATAAAATGCAAGTAAAGAGAAATAGCCACACATACAAACACAATCAATTTTATTAATGGTTCGGTGCACTTCAAGAACCTATATCCACTTTTCAAGCTCCTACTTGAAAATTTTACTATATTCTCAAGAATATAGTTATTTGTTTTACCAGACTCTCAAACAATCCAATTGATTTTCATCTTGGTCAACCAATCAAAATCTTTACAAATCTCAACCTAACGCTTCCAATCTAATTTCCAATTTTGGATCAAACTTCCCTAAAGTTTCAGACCCTCTAAAACTTGTTATAGAAAAATTCAGATGAAAAAATTATACAACAAAAGAAAGCTCCTTAAATGAGCTGAAGGTTGTCGATGAAGCTTGCTCGGTGAAGGCTTGAATGCTTGCACTTAACACTCACTTTTCTCTGCTTGGTGCCATCACAAGAATTAAGAGGAATTAGTTGGAAGATGGTTGAACTCTCTTGAATGTAGTAAATACTAAGAAGTGGGCTTCTTTTGCTTTGAACATGTTATCTCTTTTGTTCACTTGATTTCTCCTATTTTTTATTCAATTCCCATCATGTTTTATGTGCTTTCAACTCCATTCTAGCCATTTTTGACCATTGGTGTAACATCCCGAACTAGCAAAATAATAGATTTAAAGTTCATATTCATGTATGTGTGCTATAGTAACTTATTTATGGTATATTTTAGCCACTTAGTTTTCATTATAAACTATATTGAATTATGTTTACCTTGCCAAATTTTGTTGAAGCTAGTTGAAGATTAATTATAACTATCTGATATTACGAGTCTTAAAAATTTTCTAAGTTTGAAAACTAGCACTTGTATGGAGGCTATATAAAATATGTGTATTCTTAAAATCAAAACTGACGGTAATTGATCCTTAGATGTTGGTGAGTTATAAAATAATTTTTAATAAATTTTTAGACCCTTTAATCTATTTATTTCAAAGGAGGAAAGTCTTAAAAGTTTCAAGTTTTGAAAAATTTGAACTAGAACCCAAAGTTTGGTATATTATTCTTTAGGATTTTGATTTTTTTTGATATTTTTATTGATTCTAAATAGAGGGTATTCTTTTATTTATATTTATGTTTTAAAGTTAATGTAGACATTAACTTAAAAAAAAATATAAATAAGCAGAGTATCGGGCATGTTATTTTCTGAGTAAAGCTGTGAAGAGAGTATCAAAATAAAATTTTTGAAACTCAGAAATTTGAGATATCTCAGCTTGGACTCGAGACGTCTCGAGTTTTAAGTGACAGAACTAAGTTTTTGTCTTCCTGAGAGCGAGATGCCTTAATTTAAAATCGAGAGGTTTTGATTATGTCGAGATGTCTTGGCCTAGCAGTGAGACGTCTTGATTTGCAGAGAATTTTGGGAGTAGATTTTCAGCCAAGAGCTTTGAAATGGAAATTTTAAAATAATTTAAAGAGGGTTAGCTGGACAATTTTTAATATAAGAAAACACCTTTGGGAAGTAAGCTCCTTGCTGGCCTTTTGGGGGTTAGACACTTAGCAAGTAATTTTCTTAAATAATTCCTTCGCAATACCATAGCTATTGGTTGTCTTTATTAGTGTTTTAGTTCTTCAGCAAAATAGGAAAGCTGGAGAGAAAAAAGCATGGGAAGAAGTGCTTTCTTAGTCAAAAAAATCAAGGAGAATTCAGCCTAGCAAAGGAGGTTTAGGAAGGAATTGATTTGAAGAAGAAAGGTTGCTAGAACAAGAAGAAAAGAAAACTATTTTTAAAGACAGTAGTGCATAACTTACCTGAGGTAAGGATTTTAATCCCTAAATTGAATCCAAAGGGAACCTTGGTTATACTCCTTTTAAATTTGATGTTCTGGTAAAGCAAGTTTTGAATTTAAAGTTTAAATACAGAAAGAAATAGTGCTTTATACTTTATGGTATGAAACTCTTCTTGAAACATTTCAGCAAGTGAGTTGAGTTCATGTTGGCTGAATTTAAAATAGATTATGAAGAGAGAAAACAATGGAAAGACTGAAGTTTTGCTAAGATTTTTATTGAACCTAAGCTAGGGCAAATGAAGATAAGTCAAAGCAAGAGTTTGTACAATTAGGAATAAGCACATAAAAGCAAAGCGTATACAAGCATGTTCAGATATCATATGGATTTTATATTAAATAGTGTTTATCAATTTTATAGGAGAAGAAGAGGGCTCAAAAAGTGTTATGGGTGAATCAAGCTCTAGAATGGTTGGATAATCATTTTAAGGTGAGTCAATTTACCATCTAACAATGGTGTTTTCATTATTAAGCTTTACTATGAATGGGATATGTTTTGAAAGTGAATTGTTCTTTACTTATGATGTATTGAATATGCAATTGCAACTTTGGTGATGAAAGTGGTTGTCATGGTTGACAAGTTATATTCATATATATGTTATGTGTGTAAGTATATTCCTGTGGGAATAGTAAAACAAATTTCGAATAGAAAGTATCTTATTGAATTGGTTTTTAGTAGGTGACCCACAGGAATGATCAATCTATGTAGTGAATTATGATATTGCTTATGAAAATGAAATATTCAGCTGGCATCTCCATAGTGAAACTTTACCTAGTGGAGCGCTATAATATCAGGCCGTATTGACTACCCTTGGTAGGAGTGTACTGGAGTGTAGTCGGTGGTATCTAGTTGGCACCTCCACAGTTTTGTTAGATTTAGTAGTGGCTATATCGACTGCCCTTGGTAGGGGTGCACTGGGGTGTAGTTGATGGTATTTAACAGTTTTATTTTATTGAGCTGGCACCTTCATAGTTTTGTTTGATACCGTAGCAGTGACCGTATCGATTGCCCTTGATAGGGGTGCGCTAGGGTATAGTTGGTGGTAGTTAATAGCTTGATGTTATTCTATTAGTTACATGGTTGTATTCTTTTGTTCAACAAGTAAAAGCTTTCCTGAATATGTTGTTAGCAGTTAATGTGTATGTAAAACACAGATCTCAAGTAAATCAATTTCTTATCTTCCCACTGTTAGCTTGCTTATTTACTCACTGGGATGTAAGTCTCATTATGTGTTTCTTTTCCTTCTCTTTGCAGACATAAAAGGATCATAGCTCAGCATAATACTTGCATCTTATGCAACTCCACCAGCATATACACTATAGAAGGTTGGCCATGTTAGCTTCTTTTTGAGAGATGGGTTTTGGGAGTGACTTTATGTTTGCCTGAGCTGTATAAAGTACAATGAAAGGGAGAAAAATAGCTTGGCGTGTATTATGTGTTAAAGATGTTTAATAGAAAGATTGTGATATATGTTTTGGTTAGTATTGTGTAAACAAAGTTTGGTATCATATATAGCACTTTGTGATGTTTTTATGGATAGTTCAGGGATTTCTAAATAGTTTGAGTTGATCAGTTGAAGTATAAATTGAATTATTCTTGAAGCAGGTTGTTAGTAGTTGAATTGAGTTTAATGGTACTTTGTGAACCATAGTACAAAATACTAATTAAGCCCAGCTCAGCCATTGTAGCCTTAATGTTGAGGTGGGGTGTTACAATTGGAGAATAAATATAGTTATTGGAAAAAAATCTAGATGAAATAGAACCTCTTGCAGAACTAGCTATTTGAATTGTCAGAAGCTCAGGAGTCAACTCGTAGACTGAAGAGTCAACTCATGAAATCCAGGAGTCAACTCATAAAGAGCATGAGTTGACTCGGCCTTAGGTCTTCAAAAATCAACTTTATATTTTTTTTTGAGAGTGTCAGCTCACCAGATGAGAGTCAACTCATTACTATCCATGAGTTGACTCACCTTAACCATGAATTGACTCGAGTAGATGTGCTAGAAAAACAATCTTCTATTTCACTAAGAGAGTCATGCCACTTAAGAGTCGACTCAAAGGTCTGCCAATTGCTATGTGCTAGTATCAGAATGTGCCAGAGTTAAGTGGCCTTAACCTTGAGTTAACTCAACTTCCTCAATTTAGCTTTTCTCATTTGATTCATCCCCAAACTTGATTTTTCTTGTCTCAAATGGTTCCTAAGAAATTCTAAGGCTTATTAAAAGTATTGTGTTCCTACAAAAACATTCTCAAAGCAAACTTCAAAGATATTCAATCAATTTTTATACTCTAATATTTTGTAATTATTAAAATCATTTTTTGGATCAACAATCTTGCTCTTTTTGATGATGATAAAATATTGAGCATAAAAATAAAGAGATAACATGAAATTTTCTTAATATAATACAATATATTACTTTAAAAGACTATGTATTATGCTAAGTTAAAATGTATTTGATAGAGCATGATGTTATTGTTAGGACACTATATTTATCAATTTAATATCTAATTTCTTAAATAATCAAAAATATATAGAGAGTAGTGAGTCAGATTGAATCCACGGAGAAGACAGTATTTTGATTTAAAATTTTTAATTTTATAAAAAAAGAAAATAAAGATTTGAAAAAAAAATTAAAGTTTGAAAATAAAAATTAAAATTACATAAAAATAAATTTTGATACTAAGTTCCACTATCTAGATCTTAGCTTCTCCTTACAATAAAAATAAACTTGCAATTAAAAGTAAAGAACAAGAATTTAAAGAGCAAAAAAATAAATTTTATAGTAATTAAAATTCAAAATTTAAATACATGAAATTAAAAGAGCAGAAAAAATAAAAACTAGAATAAATGATCTTGATCTTGGACTGGTGTTGGCATGAAGATGGTGTAGGAAGCAGCTGTTCTTCTCAGCACCCTTTGCCTTGAAGCAACCTTCAACTAAAGCTTGCCTTCTATCCTATACCAAACTTTTCTTTAGATCAAAGACAACTTTTTCTATTTAGTCTAGGTCCTTTTTATAGAGTGGAGAGTGGCATCGATGAAGAATCTAGGTGGAACTAGGATTAAAACTCTTATAAAAAAGGGATGCTGTCTATTGATGCAAATACTTGGATACTGCTGGCCATCAAATGGAGATCAAATGGTCTGAAAGTCATCCAAAACTCAATTGGAAAAGCTCAGATCAAGTCGAATTTGATATTGGTTGTTGGATCGCATCATCAGGCACTTCTGGACTGTTAGATTGCGCAAAAAGGGAACTGGACTATTTTGAATCAAACTGGAATCCATCCTAGCCGTCAAATCTCAATCGAGAGCTGCCTCTTCATCCGATAGCATAGCATTGTGCTTGTGGACCACTGTAGACCAGGTGCACTAAAGACCCCATCAAATAGCCGCATGACATGCCACCTAAAATGTTGAAAACACCCCCATGAGCTGCATGGGATTTTCTATGGACCCTTTAAGGGTCCATGCCTACCACGTGATATTTCGATCCATCATGGACTACATGGTGTTGATGGGCTACGGGGCCATTCTACATGCGCACAAGTTGCGGTCACTAGGCGGGGCCATTTTCTCTTATTTATTTATTTTTCTTTTTGATCTTCATTTAGGATCCAATTTATGTTTGATTTGTTTTCAATTTTTTTCTTTTAACCAGTAAATCGAGCTCTTTTTATTGGTGATCATCTTTTCTACAAAAAAAAATATTAATTCTTAAAAATAAAGATAAATTAGCTTATAAATTAATACTTTTATTGATATATTTATAATAATTATCACATCCCCAATTTGAACTTTGCTCATCCTCGAGTAAAGAAAAAAATTAGTTTTAGATATCTTTTAGCTTAGTGTTTCAAATTCTACCAAGCAATTTTCAAAAGGATCATTGATGTTCAGTAGAACGTAAGTGAGGTATATCATCGGAGTATTAATACTTATTAATATAAAATTAAGTAAAAAATATTGAACCTTCTCTAAACTTTTTCTAAATTATCCCTATCTTTATCTTTAAATCATCTAACTTTTATATCAGCAAGTATATTGTTACTTCCATCCTTCATTTATTAAAAAAAATTTATTCATATTATCTACCTTTTGACATGAATATCATTACTTACTTAGGCAACAAGATTCGATTACTTAATAGAAAACTAATATATTTTTTTATTTTTTTAAAATATTATACTATTATTAAGTGTCTTAACTCTTAAGCTTTCTATTTGATCCATGTAGTGTATTTTGGATCAATGACTTTCAAACAGGTTGGCTTTAAGATACTAGGTATAAAATATTTCTCGAGCTTATTAACTCAAATTAGACAGGTTGCTAGTTAAGACTAGCTTTATAATGAGCTTCTTTGCCCTTCATATTTTTTGATATAAAACTCAATGCATGCTTAAGCAAAGAGATCTAGTTACTCATTGAGAAGTACTTAAAAATTATTTTATTTTAAAAATAATTTTTATGAAGAAACATGGTTACCCTACACAAGCCCATGAAAAATAAACTCTTTTTCGAAAATGGTAGGACAAATCAAAAATGCTTAAGAAAAATTATTTATGTTCTATATTTAACTTTTTATTGGATTTTCTTAATACTTGATCCCTCATTATCTCATTAATTTTCTAGTTTGTGCATCAATTTTTTTTTAAAAAATACTTGATTCAACTTGATTCTTGAGTGTAAAAAGATATCTAAATGCTAAATACTAACTTCTTCGAGAACTTTAAAAATTTTAAAAATTTTATTATTATTTTTCTTCCTAACTTAATCGACATTATCCTCAATGGAGAAAGCAAAATAAAGGGTGCAATAAATATAGGATAGAATACACATGACTCAATATTTTTATGGTCCAGCATGAGTCTTGCAGCTTTGGCTCTTTCTCCAACTTATTCAATATAGGCCTTACTGATGCAACTAAAGTAAAAAAACTAAATAAACTAAAAAAAAAATAAAATTAAACTGCAAAGATCTAGGTTGCCTTCCAGGAGTGCTAAGTTTAATATCTTCACTCAGACTTCATGATTCTACCTATCCAATGTCGAATATTGGATTGATAAATTTCAAAGATTTTGGATTGCCAATCTCAGGAAGATGGCTTGTGATCCTTTTGTTGATCAATTCCATCATCTTGTTACTAATTTTAGGAAGATAGCTCATGACCCCATTCTTAGATATTTTTATATTGCTAATTTTAATATAATATTTTGCGATCCCATTCTTAGACTCTTATTTGTCAAGAATTTTTTCTATTTGTTCTTCTAAAATGCTTATGAATTGAGTTTTTGAGTTAGGAGTTAAGTCCGATGCAATGGGTACCAAGAGGGTGTCATTTGGTTCTAAACATTTATACTTAGATATGTCTAAAGGTGGCTTCAGTTCTGCAGCTAAATTAGTATGAACTTGTTCGAATAATTTCATTGACTCCTCATTGCATGCCCCTTGCATTTTATTGGAAGAACTGACTTCTAGGGCTGAAGAAAATGAAACTCTAGGTTTATATGTCTTGGATAAATCATTTGCTCTCTTCTTTTTTTTGTCTATCTCATTCAAATTGAAACCAGCATCAGTACTAGTTCTAAGCTTAGGTTCTTCTATGTAGTTAGTTTTAGTACTAACCTCTTCTTCTAAGTTTTTAAGTTTTTATATTGGCTAGTATCAGTACAAGCCACTCTCATCTAGTCTTGATATGGGTCCTTAAGAATTCTACCACTTCTAAGTTTAGAAATTATTTTGCCATTCTCAAATTAGAGATTCTTAGGTGGAACATTGGATTGATGACTAGGTCCAGGTGGTTAGTGGATATTACATGGGTTGTTTCCAAAATTTTCAATTAGTTGGCTTGGCAATTGATCTAGTTCTCTCTTCTTAGTGGACTTAGCTAACTATCCTATTTGTGCTTCTAGCCTAGCGATGGATTGCTATTGGATCAGTTGTTGAAGTTGATTATGAAAGAAAAGATCTAGGATTTCATGAACATATTTCGAAACATTTTTCAAAATCAATCAATGAAAGTAATAAACTAATCATATTAATTTATTAAAATATATGAATTAATCCTAGATCTAGGATCTTATCTCATGCTTTATGCATGCTATTAAATCTAAAATTAAAAAATCAAGCAAGGATGATGTTGATCATATCAACATCAAAGCTATACTAGATCTAATCTAGAAAGAAAAAGGAGATCAAATCTCTCTTACCTTTGCAAGTTGGGTTCTTCAACTCATTGATCTAAGGTTGAGATCATTGCTCCGAGATGCACACTCGTCCAGCCTCTATAGGACATCCACATAAGGCCTCGATCATTAATCTGAAGTCCTGCAATAGGAAATGAGTACAGCATGCTAGTATTGTGCTGATCCTTCATTGATGGCTGATCAGAAGCCTTCTTCTCCAAATCTTGGACCCTCCAATAATTAGAAGAAGAAGTAGAGGATTTGGAAAGAAAATCACTCTTCTAAAATCCCAAAATAGGAGAAAGAAGAGAATCAAGAAAAACCCTGGAGAAGAACCCTTTCTTCTCTCTTCTTTTTCTCTCACCAGGATATAATGATTTGTGTCTCAATGAAGCACCATGCCTAGATCCTCTTTACACCCAAGCTTTCCACATCTGAAACATCTCTATCAGATCAAAAATCTATAGAAAACTCATGCCCTAACTCCCTTTAAATAGAGAGTTATGATAGAGTCCTTGTCTAGGTCAAATACCTAGAAATGCAGGTCCAAATTGAGCAAGAATTGGGGCACCCAACTCTTAGACGTCCCCTCATTTTTTTTGTGTGGACTCCAGAGAATATGTGCAAAAAATGTCTTCTATTTCTCATAAAAAAATTAGAGGAAAATGACATAGTTTGATGCCTTAAAGAGATAAGGAAAGATGATGTTTCAAACTCTATCCAATAAAGACCAAAGTCAAAACAACTTGTTTGTTTTGACCTATTCCAGAACTAATTTCTTTCTAAAACTATAAGAGACACAAAAGAGCATGGATAATCTCTAGAAATAAAATTTTTCAAAAAAAATTTAAGGGAATTGGCATGGGGGGGCATGAGAAGCAAGGTGGCGCAAGATGGAGAAATCCTAGTCATATTAGGACTTCTAGTTTTGACTTGGTCTAACTTATTATTTGAACCCAACTAAATTAAAACTAATGCTACCCAATTAGAGATGATCTTAGTCTAACTAAAAGCCTAATTAAATTAGATTAAATCAAATTTAAGTTTGGCTTAATTTCTAATCAAATTAGAAATTGGGTGCATACAAGTCTTAATTCAACAGGGACTTATTTTTTCTTACAATTGGCTTATCCAATAAACTAATTAAACTTGATCCGATCAAGCCCAAACTAAATTTATTTGAATCTTATTCAATTAGACTTAATCTTAGCTTTTTGGCTTAATCAAATTAAGCTAATTAGCAATCTGATCGCTAATCGATCCTCCTGTAACTCTTGCACTAGGTCAAACATCAATCGTATTGATTATTTGATCTTAAAACGATTCTAAATCGTTGATCAACCATCCGATTAGATTGAGACCTTTTATGTATGTCACCCTATAGATTCAAACCTAAGCTAGTAATATAGAAATAAATTTTTGTATCAATCAAAGTGACCATCTAGCAATGATACCTGATGATCGGATAGGTCGAATGTATAAAGCAACACTCTTAGAACCCATGTGGATATAGTTTCTGTATAATTCATCCTCTTATTCTAAATGCTCATAGGATGACTCAAAATTTAACTATCAATCCTAATTAGATTATCCACATTGTATTTCAAAATACTAATTCCATCTCATGGATTATCCTGACCAAGGTTTTGCTAAATTGAAATATAGTGATGCATTTTCTCCAAACTCTTCAAGTGATTAATCCCATCTTGATCACTCACCGACTTTATAAGTACTTGACTGTGTTCAAAAATCTTTCATCACTAAATTAAAAATTTAGATAGTTTGATACTAAAGCATAGTGAGTTGCTTGCAAGCTATCATCGTAATCTTAGATCTAAGGGATACTTATACTCATATCCCATCAGAGCAATTTTCGATAGCAAAGTACTCTAGAGTTGGTTATGTTCAGTGATGATTAATAAGTAATAAAAATACACTAATAAAAATATTAAATTATAAAATAAATTAATTTATTATTAAGAAATTGATATTTTTATTGATCTTATATAGGAAAGAAGGCACCAATGTGAAGAGCTTATTTTTTTGATTCAAATGAAATAAATTTTAAGCAAAATGAAGTCCAAACGAGCCCAGAATCAATTTTCAAAAGAAATAAAAAATAATAATAATTAGCTGATTGGTTTAGTTCAAATCAGCTCAGCAAACCAACTCGATCGCCTGCCAAATCGACCATTGACACCCCGCTGATGCATTACTGACGTCATGATTTTTCATGACGTACGGTGGATCGGAACAATAATGCAGCAAGGGCATATATGGAAATTCATAGGAGTGCCTGCATGCTGATTGGCTATTGATTGATGGGGTCTATGCAAGATCGAGCTCGAGCACGGTCTACCCAAGCCCAGGCCAAGATTGACGGATGCTGTCACTTGGTTTTTGATTCGACGACTGTAAAGAAGGCACTGATGGACGATTGATCTCCCTCTCGATGCTGATCTAATTATCGGGATGGATTCTAATTTTAAATAAGCTATAGGAGACTTTCTTCATCACAATCAAACGACCTAGATTCATTCCATCAAGAAGATCCGACCACTGTGGTTCAATCCAACTAGAATTGGGTTTTAAAAGGGGTTTTTAAGCCAATTTTGGTTCGTTTGATCAACTTCCAACGATCTGAATTGATCCAAGGCTCCTTTTGAGTTATTTTGAGAGCTTTAAACCCGATTTCAACTGGGTTTCGACCCAAGACCATCCTATTAGCCTATTTAAAGGTCTGCTGCCTACTGTTGCTGGGGGAGAGAATAGAGAGCCTAGGAACAATAGAGAAAAGAAAAAGGAGAGACGGTTTGAGAGGAGATTTTAGAGAGAACCTAGGAGAGATAGAGAGCTAGAGGAAAGAACAGAGAGGGAGGTTGAGAGTTATTTTTTTTCTTTCTTTATTCTTCTTTCTTTCTTCCTTCTTCGCGGTTCATCTTCGACATCTAGCATATTGATCAGGTGGCTCTTCTTCATCAATTTCTCCACACCAAGAGCAACGGACAATCAATTTCAACAACAAACAAATTTTTGTTTGGATTTTTATATGCTTTTTATTTTAATTGCTATTTTTGAACCTTTTACCATGAACTAAATTTTTTTTTACTAAGACTAAGGTGTAGCCACTCTTTTGATGCAATATTCAGTATGATTTACTTTTAATTTTATATTTTATTCATGAGGAGTATATAAATTTATTCTTAATACTTTTAGATTTCTGACCATCTTCTAATTGATTTGATGGGCATAGATGTTATGGACCAAGTACGTCTTTGTTGATGCTTCTTAATTTATATATCTTGTATTATGAATTGAATTAGAATTCATATGCATGCATGAATTTTAGTGCACTTTGGATGCAGTGTATTTTAATTAGAGAATTTCACAAAACTTAAAGCATTGGTATTTATTTAAATTATGCCTGTACCAAAGCATAGTTAATAAATATTGATAGTTTTGCTATGCTTGAACCAAAGGATAGTGAATAATCTAGGAGAATCTACCATCATATGAAACAAAATTAACCTAATTTACATAAATACTTGAATATTGTATTGATTGAGTTGGTGAATCGATTGCCTTAGTAACCTATTGCTCTTAAGTTTAAAATCTTAAAAATTATACACTCTCTATTTTCTTGCAATTTATTAATTTAGTTTTTTATTTTTCTTAATTCTCATAAATTGATTATCTAAATAAAGCTTAGAAAAAAGTTTTTTAGTACTTATTTTTCAATCCTCTAGGGATGATACTCTACTCACTTACTTTATTACTTGATCGACTAGTGTACTTTCCATAGCTATAGATTAGCATGTATCAAGTTTTTGATGCCATTGCCAGGGATTGTGTCAAAAATAATATTAAAATTTTGATCATTGCTTTATTTTAAAATTTTATTTTTAATTTTTATTTTTACTTTATTTTTAGATTTGTTCAGTGCATGACACATACTGGACATAGTGACTTACTATCTTTAGACCCAAAAATTGAGAAGACCATTTGAAGACTACAACAAGAAAGGTACATGACAGCTGAAGATCCTAACGACATCAATCTAGGATTGGATATGATGATCGAGGGATGGCAAGAAGCTATTTGAGCGGCACATCGTCCATTAAATATTTACATTACACCATCTATAGTTGATGTAACTTCGAGCATCAGGAGACTACTTGTGCGAGCGAGCAACTATAAAATAAAATCGATGATGATCCAGATGATTCAATCAACTGTCTAATTCAGTGGACACGTGCATGATGATCCAAATGCCCATATTTCTAACTTTCTTCAACTTTGTGATGCTTTTAAAATTAATGGGGTGTCGGATGATGCTATTAGATTATGGCTATTTCCTTTCTCTTTATGGGACAAAGCTAAAAGTTGGCTTCATTCTCTTTCTACAAGTTCTATCATGACTTGGAATGCCCTAGTCTAGAAATTCTTAGCCAAGTATTTTCTACCTTCCAAGACTGCTAAGATAAACGATGATATTACTTCTTTTGTGCAGATGGACATGGAGACACTATATGAGGCTTGGGAGTATTTCAAAGAACTACTGAGGAGATGTCCACACCATCAATTACCCATTTGACTTTAGGTACAAACTTTTTACAATGGTTTATCTCCTACTAATCATTCTATGATTGATACAGCAGCATAAGGAACCATTAATCAAAAAATGGAGGAAGAAGCCTTTGATCTAATCGATGAGATGGCATCAAATAGCTATCAATGGCAAATAGAATGCATGATGTTGAGAAGACTAGCAGCTGTGCAGGGTGTGGATTGCGTTCCAGCTTTATTAACTGAAATTACAGCCCTTAGAGCCGAAGTTAATAATATAAAGGGAATAGCTATGCACATTCAGAGCATCACTTGTGATCTGTGTGGAGGAGGACATGATACAAGCAACTGTCAGATAGGTAATCCTTTGACTAAAGCCTTTGATACCGCTAACTATCTTGGTAATTTTTTCAGATCTTAGCAAAATAATCCTTACTCCAACACATACAATCAAGGATGGAGGCAATATCCAAATTTTTCATGAAGCAACCAAAATATAGCACAATAGTTACCGCAAGGATTCCAAGCACCTAAGAAGTGTTAGATATGTGTGCCCTAGAAGCCAGAATTGACTGACACTTGTTATACACTTCTAAGGATAAAATTATAATTTTGACTATAAATAATAAAATGGATTATTTTCTATCACAATGTGTATTTAGTGTCTGTGATTCATCCCTTGAGTTAATGACAATGATAGTTCTTATTTTCAAGAGTTAAAAATTTAAGATAAATTTTCATTATTAACTCATAAAATGCACCTGACCATAGGATCATCATGAGGATGGTGATTGATCCAGAAGATTAGTGTACAATCACTTCTTCATAGTAGATGAGTCTTGAATCTATGGTGTAGAGACACCAAAGTGAGACTACAGGTATTCATTAGAGAACGAGGGCACTGAGCATGACCACCTCGAGCAGTCATTAGGAAGTCTACCTTCTCATTAATGACTGGCTCGAAGCTGCAGTTGTCTGTCTGGTTCTTTGATCTGAGGTGCATTGACTGTTCACCTTGAGGGTGTTATAGTTTAACTACACCATAACTCGATCTTCTAGCCATTCAAAATCTTGAGGTGTATGTTGGCTATAGCATGTTCATTGTAGGAATTGGATTGCACCAATAAGGAATCTATCTACCTCGGTAGATGAGGAGAAGCCCTATGATGATCATGAGAATCAAGTCCATAAGTCCATAGCCATGGCAGAGTGAAATAATAGAAAGAGTTTCTATTAAAGTTTTCACATTGGACTTGAATCGAATGATTAATCATATGATGGATATTAGGGTTTGACGAGATTACCTTAATCCCAATGCAGTCGGAGCTTAAGATAGAAGAACTTAATCACACAAATAACTGCACCGAGAGATTTATTTTTTATTCTGATGGGTTGCCACCATATGCTGCTAGGTGTCATTGATGGATTTTGAGAGCAATTAGAATGATTTAGATGATCAATCATACTAGTTGTTTGAATCAGAAAAATTTTGATTCATCAAAAGGTGTTTCGATGATGTTGAAGATAAAGATCATAACATATCTCATTACCATATGAAACTGAACCTAACTAGGTCACACAAACAAGGATTTTGATCTAGATATCATCAATTGGACTAACCTAGTTTAATTGATTTGAATTAGATTCAATTAGGTTCTAGAAAATTGTGCTAGCACACCATTGAGCCTAATGTTCTCCTTTAATTATCATTAAAGTTTATCTCGACTGAGCCAAATATATCTTGGCTCACTTAGGTATCTTTACTTAGTTTGACTGGAGCTTATCTAGGTCAGAAAAGGATTGTCTTAATTTATGAGATAAATTTGAGACAACACCTACCATTTTTCATCACATGCTAAATCTTGTTTCGGACATTTGGTCAAACGTTGACCTTTGATACTTAGACATCTACCCATATGTCAAGCCATCATAGGAGAGAATTTTTGGACCAGTCCACCTACTAAAAAGTAGATGGATAAGGGGTGCACACCTCCCTGGAGTCCCATATAGATGGGACTCTAGTTGCTTTAGGGTTTCTATCTAGGTGGTGCCAAAGACTTGTCTTTGACCAGTCTTGGCGCCATCTAAGGATGATTTAAAGGGGCTCTCATCTGATTGGATTAGATGATGTCATCCCACCAATCAGATTTAGATTTGATTGAATAAAAGGTCGTGATTGGTCAGGATGATGTGGCACTGCATGGTGCAACAGGGTCTATAAAAATCCTATCTACACCAAGGTCTAAGAAGCTTGATCCATTGCCCATGCCACAAGACTGCCCCTCTTCCTCCTCTATGCCATCTTTAGGTCTTCTCTCTCCTACCCATGCCTAAAAATTTTTGGACTTTAGTTTGGTGCGATCCAAGCAAAAGAAAGCCAACAGAAAATGAAAGAAGACAGCACTGCTGCAAGAGACAACTCACATCTTCAAAAGAAGTTTTGAAGATTTTTAAAATTAGATCTAGATCTGATTTTTGGAGAGATGATAAAGAAGAAGAAGATCTCCAGATCCTATTCAAGTGGATACCCATAGAGGCCAAGCACTTATGTGGCTAGATCCAGAACCTTAGAGAGATATCAGGATCATCACAGAATAATCAGATTACCCTCAACAAGATAAATTAAATTAGATTTAATTTATTTTTTATTTTATTTTATTTTTTATTAGATTAATAATATTATATCTAAAAAGTCTTAGATCTAATTTGAATTTAAATTTTTTTTTTGAAATATCTCTCTTGATCCAATCAGATCTGAACGAGCCTGATTCAAAAAACTAGATTTTTTCTTCAACTGGTATCAGAGCCAGATTGCATTTTTCATTAGATCTAATTTTACTTTAATTTTAATCTAATAATTAGTGATTTTAGATGTCACATGAGATATGATTAGATCTAAAATTAAAAAAATTAAAAAAAAAATTAAACAATTTAGATCTAAGTTGTACAAGATGCATGACTAGTTGTAGAATAGAATTATTCTATGTATAGTCTAGCATGATCATAATTTAATTTGATTAAGTTATAATTTTTAGATCTATTTATTTATTATTTTTTAATATTATAAATATTATAATAAGATCTAAAATAGAAAATAAAGTTATTTAATTTTTGTTCATATGAGATATGATGAATGCATGTTTAGGCTAGTTGTAGAATAATTCTACATAATTATCTAGAATAGATTTTAATTTGATATGATCAATTTAAATTTAATTTTTTAGATGATTATGAGATAATTTAGATCTAAAAATATGCATGATATGATACATGAAGATGTATGCAAAACATGTTTATAGTTAAATCAATTTTTATATATGAGATATATGATGTAGATCTAACTAGTTTTATAGTTTTCATATTTTTGATTAAGGCATTCTTCTTGGCCGTCTAGTCATAAGAATAAAGTAGGATTTAAATATCCTCTCCTCCCATTCGATGGGATGTTCTTATGATGTGTAGGGGTGCTGCGCATTCATCCTTAATCAGAAATCTAAAATTTATTTTCTGCAAAATCCTAGATCCTAAAATCCAAGAATTTTATTTATATATTTTATTTATGAATCCTAAACTTAATTAAGAATTAAGATAATAAAATATGTTAAATCTAAAAATTAAAAATTTTTAAATTTAAAACATATTCATAAAATTGGGTTCGAACTTGGGTAGCTTAATTAGGTCTAGCGGTTGATCAAATCGAATCAAGAGTTGGTTAGATGGGATCAAGAGTGCTTAAATTGACCAGCCTAATAGGATTAAGTCTGGGTCAAGATCGAGTCACATGAGTGAATCGATCAAGCTAAGACCTAATTAGGCTCAGATGGTTAGAGTCTGGATTGTAGGCTAACCTGATTGATTCTGGCTCAATAATTTGGTGTCTAAGGTAAGTTTGGCAGATACGATCGACTGTTTTTAATTGGGAGCTACTCGACTCGAATGCATTCTTATCGAGTTAATGGCATATCCCTTCCACCGGTCTCACTTACCTGGCCATATTTGTTGATACAGGTTCCTGATCTGAAGGTGGTCAATAATCCGAGCTAACCCATGCCACTAGGTTAGTCATAATTGTTA
Source organism: Cocos nucifera (assembly GCA_006176705.1). Lineage (NCBI taxonomy): Eukaryota > Viridiplantae > Streptophyta > Magnoliopsida > Arecales > Arecaceae > Cocos > Cocos nucifera. The sequence goes on from QRFJ01000192.1 coordinate 534,501, forward strand.
TGACTATTGTAAGTCTAAGTTTAATGAGACCTAAATCAAATCTTCCTAAGAAAAGATTAAGTCTAAGGTCTTCCACCATTGTAGATGTGCGGGCCCTTTCCGGGGTTGATTGTTCTCGGCTGGTACAGTGGCTTCAGTTGCATCGGAAAGATGCAACCATGTCTATTAGGCATTGGATGCTATGGGCTGGAGGATGAATTGGGCTCAATATTTTGGATATGGTGAGAGACTCAATTAGGAATCCAATCTATGCAAATGGTGGGTCTGACTTAACTAAGGAGTGGATCAATATTTCGGATACGGTGAGATTCATGAATTAGAGATCAAGTTTGGGTGCACCATGATTAGAGAATCATTGAACAAGAGTTGTTCCACTCATTGGCTAACCCATCACCAATAACTGTTAGGTGAGGTGATGAGTCAGTTGGTGAGACCGCACCACCCACTAGAAATCATATAATCATGGAGATTTTTGCATCTCTACAGAGGGAGTGTAGGAATTCGAGAAAATAGTGGGAGCTAATTTATTTAAAAATTAAACTCCTAAATAAATTGGTCAAGTCTTAATTATAATATCTAACTAGAAACTTTGACTCTCTACAGAAAAAGTAAAACGTCTGCATCCAATCCATTAGCATGTATCCTGGACACCCATAGACTGATTGGATCCAATTATAAGGATTGGCTTTGAAACTTTAAAATAATTTTGGATTTTGAGAAGTTAACTCATGTATTGAATCAGGATCCCCCCACCTTACCAGCTCATCCATCCACTAAACAGAGAGCATCTCTTGATAAGTGGATGGACAAAGATAACAAGACCAGATACTACATGTTGGGCTCGATGTCTGATGAGTTTTAGCACCAACATAAAGATATCAAGACTGCCCGCCAAATGTTGGCTCACCTGCAAGAGATGTTTGGTGAATAGAGTCATGCGCAGCCAAATATCAAGTCACTAAATGACTTTTTAAGGCTAAAATGCATGATAGGCAGTCAGTCCAAGATCATTATCTGATGATGATCAAGGATTTGGAAGAGCTTGAGAAGCTCGAAGTGAAGTTGGACCTGGATCTATAGAATGATATAATTCTGCAATTCTTGACTGATGCATATGGGCAGTTCATCATGAACTACCATATGCATAAACTTCAAAATACTCTGGCCGAGCTTATGAACATGCTTGTTACTACTGAACTTTCAGTAAAAGGTTCTAAAGACTCAGTATTTTCTATGGAATGGATTTTTTTCAAGAGAAAGTCTGTTGGAAAGAAGAAGAAGTCTGTGAAAAAGCAGAAGATGGAAGGAGGAAAGAAAAAATAGATAGAGCCAAAGAAGAAGGCCGCTGATAAAGAAAAATATTTTTATTGCAACACTGACAGCCACTAGAAGCAAAACTGCCTTACATACCTGGCCATCCTGAAAAATAAGAAGGAGGTTGGTCCTTCTAGAGGTATGCTCGTTATTGAATCTATCTTTACGATTTTTTCTGCATCTAGTTAGGTGCTTGACTCTGGTTCTAGTGCTCATTTGTGCACTTTCATGTAGGATCTTGAGAATAATAGGAGGCTGAGGGATGGTGAGATGATCCTATGCATTGGAAATGGAGCAAGGATTGTTGCTGTGGCCGTAGGAACCTATCCTCTTTGACTACCATCTGATTTAGATTTAGTACTTAGGAATTGTTATTATGTGCCTGCAGCAAGCAAGAATTTGATTTTTATTTCATGTTTAGCATAAGAAGGCTATGTAATTAGTTTTCTTAAGGACCATCATAACATTCTTTATGAAAAAAATAAAATTGCAAGTGGTTTTCTTATTAACGGTCTTTATCAGTTATATATTGATGTATCTATTTTTAATATCGAGCAAAATGTGAATGCCACAAAATCAAAATGACTCAGGGATAGTCCAAACGATAGGTATCTATGGCACCTTAGACTAGATTATATAGTAAAAGATAGGATTAACAAATTAGAAAAAAATGAGCTATTGAGTCCATTGACTTCCGAGTCATATCCAATTTGTGAATCATGTCTTCATGGCAAAATGACTAAACTTCCTTTTATGGGACATGGGGAAAGGGCCATGGATTTACTTGCCCAGTACATACTGATGTGTGCGGCCCATTTGATGTGCCGGCTAGAGGCAATTTTGTCTACTTTATAACCTTCACTGATGATTTATCTTGGTATGGGTATGTGTATCTTATGAGACATAAGTCTGAAGCCTTTAAATGGTTTAAAGAATTCAGACATGAAGTAGAAAAGTAAACTGAAAAATCTATTAAGATTCTTTGATTAGATCAAGGAGGTCAATACCTTAGTTAAAAATTCCTAGACTATCTCAAGTAGAATGGCATAGTCTCTCAATGGACTCCACCTGAAATACCTCAACTCAACAAAATTTTAGAACAAAGAAATCGGACCCTATTAGATATGGTCCGATACATGATGAGCTTCATAGACCTTTTTGATTTTTTTTGGAGACACGGTTTGTTAACTGCTATATATTTACTGAATAGAGTTTCTTCTAAAATCGTTCTTACTATACCGTATGAGATATGACATGGTAAGAAATCAAGTCTAAGTCATCTCAAAATTTAGGATTGTCTGGCTCATGTCAAAAGATAACAAGTGGATAAGTTAGACTATAGATCCTTTAGAGATCGATTTATAGGATATCCTAAAGAGTTATTAGGATATTATTTCTATATTCCAGAAGATCATAATGTGATTGTGAGTCGACATGCCATTTTTCTTGAAAAATAGTTTATTCAAGATGGCGGCATTGGAAAGCAAATCAAGCTAGAGGAGAAAGTCTCCTAAGAGCAAAGAGCTAAGGATCCTTTGGAACCAAATCAGGTTGAGCCAATACAATTACTACCTCCTCCACCTCGAAGATCGAAAAGAATTTTCCATCCCCTTGAGAGGTACTTAGGTACTATTTCAGAAGAAGTAGAGAAAATATTCCTCATAGGTAATGGAGTTCATGGTCATGATCCCAAAACCTATAACGAGGCGATATCAGATATCAACTCTGAGAAATGGTTAGAGGTAACGAAGTCAGAAATTGACTCGATGCACTCAAACCAAGTCTGAACCTTGGTAGATCCACTAGAAGGTATAGTACCTATTGGGTGTAAATGGATCTACAAGAAAAAGATTGGTGCAGATGGAAATATAGAGACATTCAAAGCTAGATTAGTGGCAAAAGGTTATAGTCAGCACGAAGGCATTGACTATCAGGATATCTTTTTGTTAGTAGCCATGCTAAAATCCATTCACACATTGCTTGCTGTTGCAGCCTATTTCGATTATGAAATATGGCAAATGGATGTGAAAATAGCATTTTTAAATGGATATCTTGAGGAAGATATCTATATGGAACAGCCGCTGGATTTCACATCCAGTGATACTGATCACAAAGTATGCAAGCTGCAAAGGTCCATATATGGACTTAAGCAAGCATTTCAGAGCTGGAATACTCGTTTTAATGATGTGATCAAATTATTTGATTTCTTCAAGAATGAGGAGAAACCATGTAGTTTCAGAAAGATCAGTGGGAGCACTATTGTCTTCCTCGTATTGTACGTGGATGATATCCTCCTTATTGGGAATGATATTCTCATATTGACCATTGTTAATATGTGGTTATCTAAAGAATTCTCCATAAAAGACCTAGGAGAAGCATCCTTCATTCTAGAAATTAAAGTCTATAGAGATAGATTGAATAGGATGCTAGGTCTTTCATAGAAGATGTACATAGAGAAAGTTCTAAAGTGGTTTAGCATGGAAAACTCCAAGAGGGATTTGGTACCCTTCAGACATGGCATTCATCTCTCCAAGAAAATGTATCCCAATATACCAGAAGAGATTGAATACATGAGCAAGATCTCTTATGTTTCTACCACAAGTAGATATTAGTCAAATCTAGGAGAAGAATACTGGACTTCTGTGAAATGTATCCTTAAGTACTTAAGAAGAACTAAGGATATATTCTTAATTTTTGGTAATGGAGAACTCAAAGTCTAAGGGTATACTAACTCGAATTTTATGTCTGATATAAATGATCGAAAGTCGACATCAGAAAATCTATTTGTGTGTAATGGTGGTGCGTCAGTTGGAAGAGTTTCAAATAGACTGTAATAGTAGATTCCACCATGAAAGCAGAATACATCGCTACATCGAAAGCTACGAAAGAGGCATTCTGATACAAAATGTTCACCATAGAGATTGGAGTGATGCCATCAGATGTCATTCCTCTGTACTGCGATAATAATGGTGACATAGCCCTTGCTAAGGAGCTGAGATTTCACTAAAAATCCAAACACATCGAGCGGCGATACCACCTCATCCGCGATTATCTCGAGAAAGAATACGTCGAGATCAAGAGAGTCGACTCCACAGACAATGCGGCAGACCCACTTACAAAACTATTGGGCCAGCAGAAGATTGAAATCCACCTTGAGAAGATGGAACTTAGATTTATAGCCAATTGGCTTTAGGTCAAGTGGGAGTTTGTTAGATATGTGTGTCTAGAAGCCAGAATTGGCTGATACTTGTTATACACTTCTAAGGGCAAAATTATGATTTTGACTATAAATAATAAAATAAATTATTTTCTATCACAATGTATATTTCATATCTATGATACATCCCTTGAGTTAATGGCAATGATAGTTCTTATTTTTAAGAGTTGAAAATTTAAGACATGAATTTTCATTATTAACTTATAAAATGCTCCTAACCGTAGGATCATCATGAGAATGCTGAGATCCGAAAGGTTGGTGTACAATCGCTTCTTCATAGTAGATGAGTTTTGAATCTATGGTGTAGAGACACTAGAGCGAGAGTATAGGTACTCATTAGAGAACGAGGGCACTGAGTGTGACCACCTCGAGAAGTCATTAGGAAGTCTACCTTCTCATCAATGACTGGCTCAAAGCTGCAGTTGTGTGTCTGGTTTTTTGATCTATGGTGCATCGACAGTTCATCTTGAGGGTGTTATAGTTTGACTACACCATAACTTAATCTCCTAGCCATTTGAAATTCTGTGTATGTTGGCTATAGCATGTTCATTGTAGAAATTGGATTACACTAATAGAAAATCTATCTACCTCGGTAGATGAGGAGAAATCCTATGATGATCATGAGAATCAAGTCCATAAGCCCATGGCTATGGCAGAGTGAAATAATAGAAAGAGTTTCTATTAAGATTTTTACATTGGACTTGAATCGAATGATTAATCATATGACGGATATTAGGGTTTGATGAGATTGCCTTAACCTCAATCCAGTCGGGGCTTAAGATAGAAGAACTTGATCATGCAGGTAACTACATCGAGAGATTTATTTTCAGTTCTGATAGGTTGCCACCATATGCTGCTAGGTGTCACTGGTGGATTTTGAGACCAATTAGAATGATTTAGATGATCAATCATACTAGTTGTCTGAATCAAAAAAGTTCTGATTCATCGAAAGATGTTTTTATGATGTCGATAATAGAGATCGTGACATATCTCATTACCATATGGAACTAAACCTAACTAGATCACACAAATAAGGATTTCGATCTAGATATTATCAATTAGACTAACCCAGTTCAATTGATTTGAATTAGATTCAATTAGGTTCAAGAAAATCATGCTAGCACATGATTGAGCCTAATGTTCTTCTTTAATTATCATTAAAGTTTGTCTCGACTGAGCCAAATGTATCTTGGCTCACTCAGATATCTTTACTTGATCTGACTAGAGCTTGTCTAGATCAGAAAAGGATTATTTTAATTTGTGAGATGAATTTGAGACAACACCTACCATTTTTCGTCACTTGCTAAATCCTATTTCGGACATTTGGTCAAACATTGACCTTTGACACTTAAATATCTACCCATGTGTCAAGCCATCATAGGAGAGAATTTTTGGACCAGTCCACTTGCTAAAAAGCAGATGGATAACGGGCACACACCTTCTGACGTGCGCCCATGGATAGAGCATCTGGAGTCCCATACAGATGGGACTCTAGTTGCTTCGGGGTTTCCACCTAGGTGTCACCAAAGACTTGTCTTTGATTAGTCTTGGTGCCATCTAAGGATGATTTAGAGGGGCTCTCATCTAATTGGATTAGATGATGTCATCCTATCAAATAGATTTAGATCTAATTGCACAAAAGGCCGTGATTGGCTGGGATGATGTGGCACTGCATGGTGCAATAGGGTCTATAAAAACCCTATCTGCACCATGGTCTAAGAAGCTTGATCCATTGACCATGCCACAAGGCTGCCCCTCTCCCTCCTCCATGCCATCTTCAGGTCTTCTCTCTCCTACCCATGCCCAAGAATTTTTAGACTTCAGTTTGGTGCGATCCAAGCAAGAGAAAGCCAACAGAAAAAGGAAGAAGGCAGCACTGCTGCAAGAGACAACTCACATCTTCAAAAGGAGTTTTGAAAATTTTTAAAATCAGATCCAGATCTAATTTTTAGAGAGATGATAAAGAAGAAGAAGATCTCCAGATCCTATCTGAGTGGATATCGATAGAGGCCAGGCACTTACGTGGCTAGATCTAGAACCTCAGATAGATATCAGGATCATCACAGGATAATTAGATTATCCTCAACAAGATAAATTAAATTAGACTTAATTTATTTTTTATTTATTTTATTTTTTTTATTAGATGAATAATATTAGATCTAAAAAGTCTTAGATTTGATCTAGATCTAAGAAATTTTTTTTTGAAATATCTCTCTTGATCCAATCTGATCTGAACGAACATGATCTGAAAAATTAGATTTTTTCTTCAAGAAGAAGCCTGATATGGAGGAGCTGATGGTCAAATTCATGCAAAACCATGAAGCGACTATAAAAAATCTAGAAAACAAACTCAGACAAGACCAAGCAGTAGCAATTCAAAACTTGGAGATGCGAGTAGGATAGATGGCTAAGATAATCTCCAAGAGACCACAAGGATCCTTGCCTAGCAACACGGAGACCAATCCGAGGGAGCACATTAATACTATCACCTTAAGAAGTGGTAAAGAGCTGGAGAAGCCACATCAGAAGAAAGAGACCAAAGAGCCAACTACAAAGAAAGAAAAGCCAATTAATGTTCGTCAGTCACCAAAACAACCAGCAGATCGATGGTCCCTAAGAATAAAATTTGCTGATCCAAATGTGAAGTCCTACATGCCACCACCACTATTTTTAGAAAGACAAATACAGCACCAAGATAAGAAATTTTATAATTTTTTTAAAATTTTAAAAAAATTATATATTAGTATTTCCTTTATAGATGCTATCACCCAAATGTCCAGGTATACCAAGTTTCTCAAAAAAATTCTAACAAATAAGAAGAAGCTGAAGGAGCATGAGAGAATAAATTTAAATGAAGAATGCTTAGCAATACTTTAAAATAAATTACCATAGAAACTAAAAAATTCAGAGAGATTTACTATCCCTTGTATTATTGCTGATTGTAGTTTTGATAAAGTTTTATATGATTTAGGAGCAAGTATTAATCTCATATCTTTTTTTATTTTTAGAAAGCTGGGTCTGGGAGAACTGAAACCTATCACTATCACTCTTCAACTAGCTAACAAATTCATCAAATATCCAAGAGGTATAGTGGAAGATGTCTTGGTAAAGGTAAACAAGTTTTATTTTTCTATTGATTTTATTATTCTTGATATGGAAGAAGATATTAATGTACCCCTTATCTTAGGGAGACCCTTTTTAGCTACTGGAAGAGCTTTAATAGATGTTCAACATAAAAAATTAATTCTAAGAGTTCAAGATAAATAAGTTATTTTTAATATTTTTAAAGATATTAAACATTCTGATGATAATCAAACTTATTTTCTAATTGATATTATTGATAAATTAATATATGAGAATTTTGTAGAAAATAGGTTTGAGACTAGTAAAGCTAGTGGTGTCCAATTGAGAGAAGGTTTGACCAAACATGAAAGTATTCCGATTGAAGTGGCACCAGATTGATTCAGCCTAGAGCTCAAAGTAAGTCAAATGGAGGACTATAAATCAGAACTACTAGATAAGTTATTTTTTTCCTTTTTAGTTTTGATCATTTTTCTTTTCTTTTATTTTTTAGTAATTTATTGTTGCTCTTTCACTACTTTGGTGTGTGTTTTCAATTTTGCAGAGAAAAATCAATGAGAACTCAAGCCAAATTTTAAAGCTTCAAAGAACCAGACTAAACCAAATCAGGTGTATTCCTTCCCATCCTTCATTGCATTCTTTATTTTTCTTTCTCCATCGAGACAATGTAGAATTAGTTAGGGGTAAGAAAAAAATTTTTATCAAAAAAAATCTTTTAAAATCATATGTCAAGAAGAAAATCTTGAGCAAGATAGATTAGAAAAAGTGATAAAAGTTAGAAGTATTTGCTAATGAATATAACGAGTTAAAGAAGTAGATTAGTTGGTCAGACTTTTAGCAGCCTACTTAGATCTCCTAAAAACTATTAGCACTTTTAATTGCACATGCACACTAACAAGGCAAAATAGGTATTGATTATAAGGTCAACCAAGAATTCAATTATCACTAAAAATTGGTAATTAATATATATTTTAATTAAAGAAACTTGAATTTAAGCAAAGAGCTACCTGCCTAAAATAAAGTGCAAAAGATAGAGTATATGTGGATTGCCTGAAGCTTAGTAACTAGATCTCTATACCTAGATCAAGTATGGAGGTTCACGTTAAATGATAGAGGGAAGGCCAGGATGCTTAGCACAAAAAAAAGAAAAGAAAAATGAGGTAGTGTGAAAGCTATCTTAATTCATGAGTCTAAATTGGGAATGTATAGAAAATTAATCAAAATAGATGATAAGAGAAGATACTTTTATCCTTTAAATTAACACTGAAATGCTAAGTTAGTCATTACGAATATAAGTGCTGTAGATCTTTAGATATACTCTAAGAAAATTTTTAATTGTATTGACTGCAAAATTGACTTCTAAAGCTCAATATTTAGTTAATGGTATTTTCTAAACTTTTTGATCTTGAATCCTAGATCTATTTTTGTGAAAGAGGATCTTATTGAAATATGGTGATATATAAAGCATTGCTAAGGGACTAGCAATGACTAAGTTGGAGGGTGTGATAAGTGATAAAAATACACTAATAAAAGTATTAAATTATAAAATAAATTAATTTATTTTTAAAAAATTAATATTTTTATTGTCTTATGTAGGAAAGAAGGCCACCAATATGAAGAGCTTATTTTTCTGATTCAAATAAAATAAATTTTAAGCATAATGGAGTCCAAACGAGCCCAAAATTAATTTTCAAAAGAAATAAAAAATATTAATAATTAAATGGTTGGTTCGGTTCAAATTGGCTCAGCAAATCGGCCCAATCATCCACTAAATCGATCGCTGATGCCCCGCTGATGCATCGCTGACATCATGATTTTTCACGGCGTGTGGTGGACCAGAATAGTAACACAGCAAGGGCATATATGGAAATTCATGGGAGTGCTCACACGTTGATTGGCTGCTGATTGACATGACCTACGCAAGATCGGGCTCGAGCGTGGTCTACCTAGGCCTAGGCCAAGATCGATGGATGCTGTCGCTTGGTTTTTGATCCAATGGCTATAAAGGAGGTGTTGATGGATGGTTGATCTCCCTCCCGGTGCTGATCCAATGGTTGGGATGGATTCTGATGTTAAATAAGCTACAACTGCCTTTCTTCAGCACGATCGAATGGCCCGAATTCGTTCCATTAAGAAGATCTAATGGCTATGGTTCAATCCAACCAGAATTAGGTTTTAAAAGGGGTTTTTAAGCCAATTTTGGTTCGTTTGATCGACATCCAACTGTCAGAATCGATCCAAGGCTCTTTTTGAGTTATTTTGAGAGTTTTAAACCCAATTTCAATGGGGTTTCGACCCAAGACCATCCAGTTGGCCTATTTAATGGCCTGCTGCCTGCTATTGCCGAGGGAGAGAATAGAGAGCCTAGAAATAGTAGAGAAAAGAAAGAGGAGAGAGGGTTTAAGAGGAGATTTTAGAGAGAACCTGGGAGAGAGACAGAGAGCTAGAGGAAAGAATAGAAAGGGAGGTTGAGAGTTATTTTTTTTCTTTCTTTATTCTTCTTTCTTTCTTCCTTCTTCGTGGTTCATCTTCGACATCTAGCATATTGATCAAGCAGCTTTTCTTCATTAAGTTCTCCACACCAAGAGCAATAGATGATCAATTTCAGCAACAAACAAATTTTTGTATGAATTTTTACATACATTTTATTTTAATTGCTATTTTTGAATCTTTTAACATGAACTAAATTTTCTTTTACTAAGACTAAGGTATAGCCACTCTTTTGATGCAATATTTAGTATGATTTACTTTTGATTTTATATTATATTTATGAGAAGTATATTAATTTATTCTTAATGCTTTTAGATTACTGGCCATCTTCTAATTGATTTGATGGGCATAGATGTTATGGAGTAAGTATGTCTATGTCGACGCTTCTTGATTTATATATCTTGTATCATAAATCGAATTAACATTCATATGCATGCAAGAATTTCAGTACGCTTTGAATGCAGCATATTTTAATTAGAGGATTTCATAAAATTTAAAGTATTAGTATTTATTTAAATTATGCCTAGACCAAAGGATAGTTAATAAATATTGATAATTTTGCTATGCTTGGACCAAAGGATAGTGAATAATCTAGGAGACTCCACCATCACATGAAACAAAATTAACCTAATTTATATAAATACTTGAATATTGTATTGATTGAGTTGGTGAACTGATTGCCTTAGTAATCTATTGTTCTTGAGTTTAAAATCCTAAAAATTATACACTCTTTATTTTCTTGCAATTTATTAATTTATTTTTTGCTTAATTCTCATAAATCAATTATCTAAATAAAGCTTAGAAAAGAATTTTTTAGTACTTATTTTTCAATCCTCTAGGGATGATACTCTATTCACTTACTTTATTACTTGATCAACTGATGCACTTGCCATAGCTATAGATTAGCATGCATCAATGATGTACCTTTATATCTCACCTATATGCCATACCAGTGTCTCTACATTTCTTTGTTAAGAGGACAACTAACCTATATGATATACAATGATCTATACTCGATAAATGTTGTCATCCTAATTAACAATGTTTTATTTGATCATGAATAGTTTAAGAACTAATCGATAAATCCTCTCTTTATCGAAACTAAATAGTTCTAAGAACTTCATCACAATAAAAAAGTTCATTAGAAGGTGTAGACTTTATGATGAAAATACTAGAATATTTATTTTGTTTAATAATACATTATTTATAATTATAAATAGCATAATCGTCAATAGACTGATGATTGACTTTGGGACATAATTTTCAACAACTCCTACTTATCCTAAAGCTACTCGGTACAGTATCTAATACCCATCTTCGACTTGTCATTGCCAAACTCCTTTATCGTCAGGGCTTTAGTGAAGGAGTCGCCAGGTTCTCTTTTTCATCGATCTTCTGAAGGTCGACATCACCTCAATCCATGATCTTTCAGATCAGGTGGTAGCGGCAGGATGTGCTTTGTTTGCTGGTATGCCTTCGATTTCTTTTCCTAAGGAATGACACCAGTGCTATCATAGTAGAGCATGATCGAACCATCTAGGAAGGGTGCTACTCCGAGCTCGATGATAAATTTTCTCACCCATACAACTTTTTTCATGGCACTGATGCTGTGATGTACTCCACCTCACAAACAAAGTTTGCCATAGTTTGCTGCTTGGAACTCTTCCCGTAGATGGCTCCACCATTTAGGATAAAGGTATAACCTGGCATGCTTCTGCTATTATCATGGTTAGATTAAAAATTGAAGTTTGTAAATCCCATAAATTTCACATTTGACTTATCATAAACCAGCCACTGATCCTTAGTATTTTTTAAATACTTAAGGATGGTTTTCACCATCTTCCAGTGGTTCTCTCTTGGATTAGGTACCTACTAACTACTCCTAGTGAGTATGCCACATTTAGTCTTGTATATGTCATGGCGTACATGATAGATCCCACTATCGAAGCATATGGGATTCTACTCATATGCTCTCTCTCTTCAGAAGTTGTTGAACAATCCTTCTTGGAGCGAGAAATTTCATGGCCTATTGAAAGATAGCCCTTTATAGAATTCTCCATGCTGAACCTCTTCAGCATAACTTTTATGTATATGGACTGGAATAACCCAAGCATCCTCTTAGATCTATCTCTATAGATCTTCATTTCTAGAATATAAGATGCTTCATTCAAGTCCTTCATGGAGAGCTAAGATGACAGCCAAATTTTTATTCCTTATAGTGTGGAGATGTCATTTTCGATTAAGAGAATATCATCCACGTAGAAGATAAGAATTATCACTACCAGATCATTTGCCCACTTATAAATGCAGGGCTCTTCTTCATTCTTAATGACGTCGTATGTTTTGATCACCTTATCAAAATGCATGTTTTAACTCCAAGATGCTTGCTTCAATCCATAAATGAATTTCTAAAGCTTGCACACCTTAGACTCATCTGTGGATGTGAATCCTTCAAGTTGTATCATATACACCTTTTTGATTAACTCTCCATTTAGAAAAGCTGCCTTCATATTCATCTATCAGATTTTATAGTCCAGATTGGTAGCTATCGCAAGCATGATCTGAATGAATTTAAGCATTGCTAGAAGAAAAAATATCTTGTTATAGTCAATACCTAACATTGACGATATTCCTTGGCAACCAGATGAGCTTTATAGATCTCCACTTTTTCATCTGCGCCCCTCTTTCTTTTGAAGACCCACTTATACCCAATAGATTTAACCTCTTTAGGTGGGTCAATCAATATCCATACATCATTGATTTTCATGGACTCCATTTCAAATTTCATAGCCTCAAGCCATTTTTTGGAATCAGATCTCTGCATTATATCCATATAGGTCATCGGATTCTCATCATTCTCATCGAGTTCGATGGGATCATCATCCCGGACTAAGAAACCATAGTATTTGTCCAACTAATGTGGTACTCTACTGGATTATCTTAATGGTGCAGGTATATTAGGCTCCAAATTTGATCTAATCAAATTTGGTTATGGTTCAACTACTGGTGTCGATCTTTCTACTTGTTGAACTTTATTAAGTTCAACCTTAGAGGCAATAGTTCCTTCACCAAAGAACTCTTTTTTTAAAAAGTTTGTCTTAAGGCTGACGAACATCTTTTGTTCATCAGCATGGTAGAATATAAACCTTTTGATTTCTTTTGGATAACCTTTCTTTTGGATAACCTATAAATGTATACTTATCAGACATAGGTTCAAGTTTGTCCATAACTAACCATTTCACATAAGCCAGGCACCCTCAGACCCTATGGTTTGAAAGTGCTAGCTTGTGCCCTGTCCATATCTCATATGGAGTTTTAATTATAGACTTATTTTGAACCTTATTTAAAAAATAGCAAGCCAATTTGAATGCATACCCCTAGAAGGATATCGACAAGCTAGCAAAATCTATCATGGATTGGATCATGTCTAACAAAGTCCAATTTCTTCTTTCAGATACACCATTATGTTGTGGTATCCCTGGAGGAGTCCATTGGAAGAGAATCTCATTCTCTCCTAGATATATGAGAAACTCATCAGAATGGTATTCACCTTCTTGATCAAATCGAAGGATTTTAATACTCTTTTAAGTTTATTTTTCTACTTTATTTCAAAATCGATTGAACATTTCAAATGAATCTAACTTATGTTTCATCAGATAGACATATCCATATTTGGATAGATCATTTGTGAAAGTGATGAAGTAGAGATATCCATCTCTGGTACTTATGCTCATAGGCTCACATACATTAGTATGTACAAGATCTAAGAGCTTAGTGGCTCTCTCATCTTTTTTAGTAAAAGGTGACTTGGTCATTTTTCTAAGAAGACAAGACTCACAGGTTGAAAGTAATTCACAATCACTAACTTCGAGAATTTTCTCTTGAGTCAACTTGTTTATCTTGTTCTTGTTAATATGACCTAGCCTACAATATCATAAGTAGATATCAGACACACTGTCTAATATAGGATACTTGCCAGTGGAGTAGACTATATTAATAGTTTATGATATCATGTATACCCCATTATTTAAATATTTAAAAAATATAAAAATACCATTGAAAATGATATTACAAAGTTCTTTTTTATTAAAATTTTATAATTATTTTTGTCCAAAAGGCCTACTGAAATGATATTCAAAAAGAAACTAGGACAAAAATGATAATTACTAAGAACAATACTATGAGACTCAAATATAAGTTTTAAGATTCCAAATGTTAGAACTGGAACTAGTCTTCTATCTTCAATATTTAGGAATCTCTCATCTTGTTCGAATCACCTACTAACCTACAACCCCTACAATAAATTATAAATATGCTAAGGGCTACCGGTATCCAATACCCAGTTAGTAATATCATAAATAGAGAAATTGCAAGGAGTTATCATATAAATACCTTGCCCAGCAACAGCTTGCTTCTTTTTTGATCTATTTGGATCTAGAAAGGCAATATACTAAAGATAGTTTCTCTTCTAGTGCCCCTGCTTATTATAAAAGAAGTACTCCGCTTGACTCTTATCAGGCTTTTGCTTCTTGGTCTAGTCCTATACAGATGTCCCAGCCTGAACTTGCATCTTTTTGGACTTCTTCTTCTTGTTCTTCTTTTCTTTCTTAAAAGATCGAGAACTAGAAGAAGACCCTCCCACTAAGTTTACCGACTCTTTATTGAGCTAGTGATCCTTTTCAAATTTCTAAAGTAACCTCAGTAACCTGTGGTAGTTGTTGAAAAACATGCAGAGTTTCATGCATAGATTTCAAAACTTTTTCGAAATTAAAGCAGCAGAAGACAGATTAAATAGTTTAATCTATGATATGCATATAATCAGATTACAAAATCCTACATCAAGGATCTATAATATGTCATGATGTAAATATAAATCTAAAATTAAATTAATCATAAGTGGTATTGATCATATCAATACCTAGATCTAGAATAATTCTAGATCTAACCCTAGATCGCATCTAGGTCACTAAGAGATCAGATCTTTTACCTTCATGGGTCAAAAACTCTGTGGTTGATTTTCGTTGTTGCTTTTAGAGCCGCACATATGTCTGGATTCTATTTGTGATCCACACGAGCCTGTAATACAGATCGGAGGTTCATTGAACGAAGATCTGCTCGAAGTACTAGCTTCTCACGGATCTCTCCTGATGGTCAATTAAATATATATTCTTTAGATCTCTTGGATACTCTAAGAGATGAAGAATATGAGAAAGAATAAGGGAGGAATACAACCCTTGGATCTCCCATAAATCAAAAAATAAAATAAGAAAAAAATAAATCTTAAGAGAAGACAAATCTTCTCCTTCAGGACATCAACGATTGATGTCCTGAAAACATCTCTATGCTAGGACAAGAGGAGACCTTCTCCTCTAAAATTTTTTCTAAGTTTCTAGATCTAAGATTTTTGATTTTATTCATATAAAATTTTCATAAAAATATGGAGAAGAAGGGTTCTCAAAGAAATCCTAAGAGAAGATGTTCTTCTCTTCTTCTTCTCTCATCAGGACATGATTAGATCATATCCAAAGATGCTCACTATGCTCCAACACCTTGAAGCATGGATCCCCATGCCATATTACTTTCTCTTTCTTAGATTTTTATCATATAAAAATTATAAATAAAATAAGAAGAGAGAAACACAAAAGAAAAATATAAGAGAAGACAATCTTCTCTTACCTTGTCTTCATTAAGACATCACCGTTTGATGTCCAAAAGAAAGGTCCTCCTCCAAGATTCTTGGTGACCCAAAACCACCATGCCTTCTCCTCCTTTTCCTCTAATTTTTGATGATTTTTCTGGGATTTATCACGTCCTCCCCCATCTCATAGGAGGCGCCTCCTTTTATTGTAAGACTAGGTCAAAACCTAGTCAAAGGAGGACTCCTATGGGGCGTTCAACTCTTGGATGCCCCTTCCTTGATTTTAGGCATGAGAACTAGAAAACCAATGCACAAAAACCTGGTGAGAAGGGTGGAGAAAAGGTTGGGTGGCATGGGGAAAAAATCCAAAAGGAGGGAAGAAGTTTTGATCAAAGGGGACTCTACCTGGTAGGAAATAAATCCTAACCTCTTTCTAGTTTTGACCAAGTCAAAACATATTCCAAATAACCAGAAATATGGGGCGTGAAGAAGATTTCTTAGGCATGGGAATTCACATTAAAATTTTGGAATTAATAAGTGGGCATGGGCTTTATTAGGCACAAGAGAAAGAGAGAGAGTCCTAGTCCAACTGGGACTCCTCTTGTTTGATTAGGTCAAAATAATATTGAACCTAATTTAAATTTTATTTAAATTAGATTAAATACAATCTAATTAAGAGTGATCCTAGTCCAAC
Source organism: Cocos nucifera (assembly GCA_006176705.1). Classification (NCBI taxonomy): domain Eukaryota; kingdom Viridiplantae; phylum Streptophyta; class Magnoliopsida; order Arecales; family Arecaceae; genus Cocos; species Cocos nucifera. Next base: position 550,935 of record QRFJ01000192.1, read on the forward strand.
TAGGAGCTTAATTAAATTATATTAAATGAAGATTTAAATCTGATTTAAATCCTAAATCAATTAGGTGCACCCAAGTCCTAATCTAACAAGGAATTGTTCTTTCTTGCAATTGGCTTATCCAATAAATCAACTAGACTTAATCTAATTAAGTCCAAACTAATTTTAATTGAATCTAATTCAATTAGACTTGATCTCAATTTAATTGCTCAATCAAATTGAGCCAATTAGCAATCTAATTGCTAATCGATCCTTTTGCAATACTTGCATTAGGTCATACATCAATTGTATTAATGGATTGACCTTAGAACGATTCTCGATCATCGATTAACCATCTGATCAGATTACAAGCTCTAATGTGTGTAACCTCATAGGTTCGAATCTAAGCTAGTAGCATAGGAATCAATTCCTGTACCAATCAAAATGACCATCTAGTAATGGTACTTGATGTCCGCATAGGTCGAATGTATGCAAAGTAACATTCTTAGAACTTTGACCTATGATTATCGTATAATTATCTCTATGACTAATAATGCTCAAGATGACTTCAAGTACGCTATCAATACTCATACAAGTCATCTCTATTATGTCTTAAAATTTTGTAAATCTCGTGACACCTCACGAAGATTACTCAAGCCTAGATTTTGCTAAATTAAAACACAGTGAGACATTCTCTTCCTAAAGTTAATCAAGAGTGGTCAATCTCATCTTGACTCACACACCGACTTAACAAATACTTGACTATACCCAGAAATCTTTCGAACCTATATTAGAAATATAGGCAGTTCGACACCAAAGTACAGTGAGTTACTTGCAAGTCACCATGGTGATCTTAGGTTAGAGGGACACTTATACCTATTGGCTTTAGCTAGCTGCTCTTGATAGTAGGTACTACATTAATCATGTTTAGTACAGATGTACTCCTATATCTCACCTAGATGCCAGACCAGTGTCTCCACACCACTTGATTATGAGGACAATCAACGCATATAGCATACAACAACCTACACTCGATAAGTTATCGTCCTTTTAATAACTTATCATTTGATCGTGAATAATTTAAGAACTATCCGATAAATCTTTCTTTATCAATTATTTATGATTCTAAGAATTTCATCATAATTTAGGAGTTCATTTAAGGAAGATAGAACTTTTATGATGAATCAATCAAATAACTATTACTATTAGATAATTTATATACTAATTCCAATCATCTACCACTTAGATGATTGGCTATAGGACATATTTTTTAATAGTAGTTAACTTCAGGCTTTATCATTCAATAATGAGTAAGAAATGGAAGATAAAACTTAGATAACGAGTTTAGAATTACATCCTTTCCTAGCTGCTCATGTAAGAAAAAGCCAAGCTTGCTCAAATGCTCCATCAATTTGATCATGTATAGTTCATGATCAGTGACTGAAGCTCCATACCTCATCCTGGCATTGAAGATAGCACAACTAGTCTTATGCCTCTCAACGTATTTGGGTGTGCCAAAAGACTCGTTCAATACTTAAAGCATGTCTTCTAGCAAAGCTATCTCGAACCTACGATTGAATTCGTCGCTCATAACTGCCAGCATAATACAATGCACAATGATTCTGTCATTGAGCCACTTCTGGTAAGTATCTTTGACTGACCCATGTGTGTTAGGAGTTGGCTCCTCAAGTGTTGGATCTGTTAGGATATACAATATCTATTCATGCTCTAGGATAATCTTCAACTTATGGTACCAACTATTGAAGGTAGATCCCACCAGCTTGTCATTATCCAATAATGATAGAAGCAAAAGGGAAGTGACCATAACTACATAGAAAAATCAAAATCTAATTATTAAATAATTTATTAAATCTAAAAATTTAGATTTTAATCAAAAGATTCTTTCACTATTTATTTGAATTAGTAGTCTCTACCTCCAATTCGAGAAATTACCCTTAGTGGATGCTAGAATCGACATAGACTGCACATAAGCCCAATTTTAGTTGATCAACTCATGTACATCTAAGGGTAGGTTCATAACCAATTATTTCTCTAAACAACTTTTAGTAAAATTTGATGTCGCCCCAGTCTCTAATCAGTAGGCTTTAGCCTCCACTGAAAAGATCTGATTAGGTCCAATCGTTACTTGGTCCATCTAACCAATGAATGATTAAGCCCAACTTTGGTTGGTCAATCTTACCACTATTTAGAAAGATGTAGCGAAAAAATTATATTATGAATGATAATTTCATTAGCTGATAAGTACTAGACCTTCAGGCCTTCAATGATTATCCAACTAATGGATCCATTATCACTCACTTAATGGAAAGCTATGATCTAGTTATCACCATAACTATTTTATTTTTAAGAACCTAATAATTTTAGGAAATTTGGTTAATTTGATTTAGAGAAGAGAGTAAGATAAACTAGCTAATCATGATCCTCCCACTGACTTCATTAAGTCAAATTAAGGGAGACTATTGATAGGTGTTAGATGTGTGCCCTAGAAGCTAGATTGGCTAAACACTTGTAATACACTTTTAGGAGTAATTTTATTATTTTGACTATAAATTAATAAAAAAATTATTTTCTATAATAGTGTGTGTATTTAAAGTGTCTATGATGCATCCTATGAGTTAATGGTGTGATAATTCATATTTTCAAGAGTTGAAAATTTAAGACATGAATTTTTATAATTAACTCATAAATTACTTCTGACCATAGGATCATCATGAGAATGGTGATCGATTTGAAAGGTTGGTGTACGATCACTTTCTTAGGATAGATGAGTCTTAAGTCTATGATATGGAGACACCGCAGCGAGAGTATAGGTACTTATTAAAGAACGAGGGTACTGAGCGTGACCATCTCGAGCAGTCATAAGGGAGTCTACCTTTTCGTCGATGATTGACTCAATGCTACAGTGGTGTATCTAATTTTTTGATCTAAGGTACATCGGTAGTTCATCTTGAGAGTGTTATAATTTGACTATATCATAACTCGATCTCCTAGCTATTCGAAATCCCAAGTGTATGTTGGCTATAGCATGTTTATTGTAGGAATTGGATTGCACCAGTAGGAGATCTATCTATCACGGTAGATGAGAAGTAGTCCTATGATGATCATGAGATTGAGTCCATAAGCCTATGGTCATGGTAGTATGAAGATGATAGAAAGGATTTCTATTAGGATTTCACATCGGACTCGAATCGAATGATTAACTCATATGACGGATGTTGGGTTTGATGAGTTCACCTTAACCCTAATCCTGTCAGAGCTCAAGATAGAAGAACCCAATCACACAAGTAGTGTTAGACATGTGTGCCCTAAAAGCCAGAATTGGCTGACACTTATGATACATTTCTAGGGACAAAATTATAATTTTGACTATAAATAATAAAATAAATTATTTTTTATTACATACGTATATTTAGTGTCTGTGATACATCCCTTGAGTTAATCATAATGATAATTTTTATTTTCAAGAGTTGAAAATTTAAGACAAGAATTTTTATTATTAACTCATAAAATGCTTCTGACTGTAGGATCATCATGAGGATGGTGATTGATCTAGAAGGTTAGTGCACAATCGCTTCTTTATAGTAGATGAGTCTTGAGTCTACGGTGTAGAGACATCAGAGCAAAAGTACAGGTACTTGTTAGAGAATGAGAGCACTGAGCATGACCACCTGAGTAGTCATAAGGAAGTCTACCTTCTCATCGAAGACTGACTCGAAGCTGCAGTGTTGTGTTTGGTTCTTTGACTTGAGGTGCATCAGTAGTTCACCTTGAGGGTGTTATAGTTTGACTACACCATGACTCGATCTCCTAGCCATTCAAAATTCTGAGGTGTATATTGGCTATAACATGTTCATTGTAGGAATTGGATTGCACCAAGATGGAATCTATCTACCTCGGTGGATGAGGAGCAGCCCTATGATGATCATGAGAATCAAATCCATAAGCCCATGGCTATGGAAGAGAGTGAAATAATAGAAAGAGTTTCTATTAAGATTTTCAGATTGGACTTGAATCGAATGATCAAATTATATGATAGAAATTAGGGTTTGATGAGTTCACCTTAACCCTAATATGATCGAGGCTCAAGATAGAAGAATTTAATCACACAAGTAGTTACACTGAGAGGTTCATTTTTAGTTTTGATGGGTTGCCACCATATATTGCTAGGTGTCACTGATGGATTTTGGGAGCAATTAGAATGATTTAGATGATCAATCATTCCAGTTGTCTGAATCAGAAGAGTTTTGATCCATCGAAAGAAATTTTGATGATGTTGATGATGGAGATCACGACATATCCCATTACCATACAAAATTGAATCTAACTGGATCATACAAATAAGAGTTTGGATCTGGATATCATCAATTGAACTAACCCAGCTCAATTGATTTGAATTAGATTCAATTAGGTTCAAGGAAATCGTGCTAGCACACGAATGAGCCTAACATTCTCCTTTTTCTATCATTATAAGTTGTCTTGACTGAGCCAAATAAGTTTGTGCTCACTTAGGTACTTTTACCTGATCTAATTGGAGCTTGTCTAGGTTAGAAAAGGGTTGTCTTAATTTATGAGATAAATTTGAGACAACACCTACCATTTTTCGTCACCTGCTAATTTTTGTCCTTTGACTTTGGTTAAACGTTGACCTTTGATCCTTGGACATCTATCCATATATCATGCACTTATTGGAGAGTAGATAGGAGATTATCCCCTTTCTAGATTTTGGAAAGGAGGGGGCGCACACCTAGGATGGCATGCGCCCATTGATAGGGATGCCTGGAGTCCCATACCGATGGGACTCTTGGTTGCTTCTTGGATTCAAACTAGGTGGCCCTCACCTATAGACTTTGACCAGTCTTAGGCACCACCTTAGGATGAATCTATGGGTCTCTCATCTGATTGAATCAGGTGATGTCATTCCACTAATCAGATTTAGATCTAATTGCATGAAGAAACATGATTGGTCGGGGTGATGTGGCACTGCGTGGCGCAGCTGGGTTTATATAAAGACCTATCTACATCCAACTTTAATAGAGCTTTCTCCTAGCCATGCCCCAAGATTGCCCCTCTCCCTGCTTCATGCCATCTTTCTAATCCTCTCTCTTCTCTCCATGCCCAAGGAAGTTGGGCCTTCAGATTAGTGCGATTCAGATAAGAATAGGCTGACGAGAAAGGAAGAATGCAGCACTGCTGCGCAGATGACTGCTGATCTTTAGAAGAAGTTTTGAAGATCCTCCAAATTAGATTCAGATCTAATTTTAGAGAAAATAAAGAGAAGGAGAAGATCTCTAGATCCAACTCGAGTGGATATTGATAGAGGTTAGGCACTTGCGTGGCTAGATCCAGTACCTCAGGCAATCAGCAAGATCATCAACAGATAATCAGATTACCCATATCAAGATAAAATTAATTTAGATTTAATTTAATTTAATTTTTTTATTTACTAGATCATAAAATTAGATCTAAAAAATGTTAGATCTAATTTGGATCTAAGAGAAAATTTTTGAAATATGCCTCTTGATCCAATCAGATTTGAACGAACTTGATCCAAAAAAATTAGGATTTTCCTTCAACTGGTATCAGAGCCAGATTTCCATTAAATTTATTTAGATCTAATTTAATCTGATAAATTAGTAGTTTTAGATATCACATAAGATATGATTAGATCTAAAATAAAAAAAATAAAAAATTAAAATTAATTAATCTAGATCTAATATGTATGAGATACATAACTAGACTAGGAATTGAATTATTCTATGTATAGTCTAGTATAATCATAATTTTTATTTGATTAAATATGATTTTTAGATCTATTTATTTATTATTTTTTGATTTTATAAAAGTTATAATCAGATCTAAAAATAAAAAATAAATTAAATTTAATTTGTTCATATGAGATATGATAGTTGCATGTTTGGACTAGTTGTGGAATAGTTCTACAAATAGGTCTAGATTAAATTTTATTTGATGAGATCAAATTTAAATTTAATTTTTTAGATAATTATGAGATAATTTAGATCTAAGGAAACATGCATGATATGATGTATACAAAATATATTTTAATTAGATCAATTTTTATATAAGATATATGCTTAGATCTAATTAGTTTTTGTAGATTAGTTATATTTCTGATTAAGGCGTTCCCCTTGGCTGTCTGGTCATAAGAATAAAGTAGGGTTTAAAGATCCTCTCCTCCTATTCGATGGGGTGTTCTTATGATGTGTAGAGGTGCTGCATGTTCATCCTTAATCAAAAATTGAAAACTTACTTTTTGCAAAACTTTAGATCCTGAAATCCTAGGATCTTATTTGTATGTTTTATTTTTAAACCCTAAACTTAATTAAGAATTAAGATTATGAAACATATTAGGTCTAAAATTGAGAATTTTCAGATCTAAGACATGTTCATAAAATTGGGTTCGGGCTTGGGTAGCTCAATTAGGTCTAGCGGTTGATCAAATCGAATCAAGAGTTGGTTAGATGGGATCAACAATGCTTAAATTGACCAGCCTAATAGGATTAAGTCTGGGTCAAGATCGAGTCACGTGAGTGATCGATCAAGCTAAGACCTAATTAGGCTCAGTGGTTAGAGTCTGGATTGTAGGCTAATCCGATTGGTTCTGGCTCAACAATTTGGTGTCTAAGGTAAGTTTGGCAGATACGATCGACTGTTTTTAATTGGGAGCTACTCGACTCGAATGCATTCTTATCGAGTTAATGGCATATCCCTTCCACCGGTCTCACTTACCTGGCCATGTTTGTTGACTCAGTTCTGATCTGAGGTGGTCAATAATCCGAGCTAACCCATGCCACTAGGTTAGTCATAATGGTTATGACTATGTCAAGTCTAGTTTAATGAGACCTAAATCAAATCTCTCCTAAGAAAAGATTAAGTCTAAGGTCTTCCACCATTGTAGATGTGCGGGCCCTTCCCGGGGTTGATTGTTCTCGGCTGGTTACAGTGGCTCAGTTGCATCGGAAAGATGCAACCATGTCTATTAGGCATTGGATGCTATGGGCTGGAGGATGAATTGGGCTCAATATTTTGGATACGGTGAGAGACTCAATTAAGAATCCAATCTATGCAAATGGTGGGTCTGACTTAACTAAGGAGTGGATCAATATTTTGGACACGGTGAGATTCATGAATTAGAGATCAAGTTTGGGTGCATCATGATTAGAGAATCATTGAACAAGAGTTGTTCACTCATTGGCTAACCCATCACCAATAACTGTTAGGTGAGGTGATGAGTCAGTTGGTGGAACCGCACCATTCATTAGAAATCAATAATCGTGGAGATTTTTGCATTCCTATAAAAGGAGTGTAGGGATCCAAGAAAATAGTAGGAGCTAACTTATTTTAAAAATAAAATCTCTAAATAAATTGGTTAAGTCTTAATTATAATATCTAACTAGAAACTTTGACTCTCTATAGGAAAATATCTGCATCCAATCCACTAGCATGAATCCTAGACACCCATAGACTGACCGAACCAAATTACAAGGATTGGCTCCGAAACTTCAAAATTATTTTGGATTCTAAGAAGTTAACTCATGTACTGGACTAGGACCCTCCCACCTTACCAGCTTGTCCATCTACTGAGCAGAGAGCATCTCTAGATAAGTGGATAGACGATGATAACAAGGCCAAATACTATATGTTGGGCTCGATGTCTGATGAACTTTAGTGCCAACATGAAGATATCAGGACTGCTCGCTAAATATTGGCTCACCTACAGGAGATGTTTGATGAATAGAGTCGTGCAGTCAAGTATCAAGTCACTAAACGACTATTCAAGACTAAGATGCATGATGGGCAGTCAGTCCAAGATCATTGTTTGATGATGATCAAAGACTTTGAAGAGTTTGAGAAGCTTAGAGTGAGGTTGGACTTGGATCTGCAGAATGATATAATTCTACAATCCTTGACCGATGCGTATGGGCAGTTCATCATGAACTACCATATGCATAAACTTCAAAACTCCTTGGCCAAACTTATGAACATGTTGGTTACTACTGAGCTTTCCATGAAAGGTTCTAAAGGCTCAGGCTTGCTATGGAACGGACTTCTTTCAAGAGAAAGTCTTTTGGAAAGATGAAGAAGTCTATGAAAAAGCAAAAGGTGGAAGGAGGAAAGAAGAAAAAGGCAGAGCTGAAGAAGAAGGTTGCTGACAAAGGAAAGTATTTTCATTGCAACAATGATAGCCACTAGAAGCAGAACTATCCTACTTACCTGGCCATCCTAAAGAAGAAGGAGGCAGATCCTTCTGGAGGTATACTCGTTATTGAGTCTAACCTTACGATTTCTTCTGCATCCAGTTGGATGCTTGACTCTGATTCTAGTGCTTACTTGTGTACTTCCATGCAGGATCTTGAGGATAGCAGGAGGCTGAGGGATTGTGAGATGATCCTATGCGTCAAAAATAGAGCAAGAGTTGCTGCCGTGGCCATGGAAACATACCCTCTTTGACTACCATCTGGTTTAGACTTAGTATTAAAAAACTGTTATTATGTGCCTGCAGTAAGTAGGAATTTGATTTCTATTTCTTGCCTTGCATTAGAAGGCTATATAATTAGTTTTCTTAAGGACCATTATAACATTCTTTATGAAAGAAATAAAATTGCAAGTGGTTTTCTTATTAACAGTCTTTATCAGTTACATGTTGATGTATCTATTTTTAATTTTGAGCAAAATGTGAATGCCATAAAATCAAAACAAGGTAGAGATAGTCCAAACGATAGATATCTATGGCACCTAAGATTAGGTCATATAGCAGAAGATAGGGTTAACAAATTAGAGAAAATTGGGCTATTGAGTCCGTTGACTTCCAGGTCATATCCAATTTGTGAATCCTATCTTCATGGCAAAATGACTAAACTTCCTTTTGTAAACATGGGAAAAGGGACACGGATCTTCTTGCCCTAGTACATACTGATGTGTGCGGCCCATTTGATATGCCGGCTAGAGGCAACCTAGTCTACTTCATAACCTTTACTGATGATTTATCTAGGTATGGGTATATGTATCTTATGAGACACAAGTCTGAAGACTTTGAAAAGTTCAAGGAATTCAGACATGAAGTAGAAAAGCAAACTGAAAAACTCATTAAGGTTCTTTAATCAGATTGAGGAGGTGAATATCTTAGTCAAAAATTTCTAAACTATCTCAAGGAAAATGGCATAGTCTGTCAATGGACTCCATCAGGAATACCTCAACTCAATGGGATTTTAGAATGGAGGAATTGGATCCTATTAGATATGGTCCGATCCGTGATGAGCTTCACAGACCTCCCTAATTTTCTTTGGAGATACTGTTTGTTAACTACAATATACTTACTGAATAAGGTTTCTTCTAAAATTGTTCCTACCACACCATATGAGATATGACATGATAAGAAACCAAGTCGAGTCATCTCAGAATTTGGGATTGTCCGGCTTATGTCAAAAGACAACAAGCAGACAAGTTAGACTTTAGGTCCTTTAGAGCTCAATTCATAGGATATCCTAAAGAGTCATTAGAATATTATTTCTACATTCCAGAAGATCACAATGTGATTGTGAGTCGACATGCCATCTTTTTTGAAAAATAGTTTATTCAAGATAGCGGCATTGGAAAATAGATCAAGCTCTATGAGAAAGTCTCATAAGAGCAATGAGCTAAGGACCATATGGAACCAAATCAGGTTAAGTCAATCCATACACTACCTCCTCCACCTCGTAGATTGGAAACAATTTTCCATCCTCCTGAGAGGTACTTAGGTACTATTTCAGAGGATGTTGAGAAAATGTTCATGGTGAGAAAATATTCCTCGTAGGTAATGGGATTCATGGTGATGATCCCAAAACCTATAACGAGGCAATATCAGATATCAACTCCGAGAAATGGTTAGAGGCAATGAAGTCAGAAATTGACTCAATATACTCAAACCAAGTCTGGACCTTGGTAGACCCACCAGAAGGTATAGTACCTATTGGATGTAAATAGATCTATAAGAGAAAGATTGATGCAGATGGAAATGTGGAGACATTCAAAGCTAGATTAGTGGCAAAAGATTATAGTCAATGCTTATCAGGATACCTTTTTGTCGGTAGTTATGCTAAAATTCATTCACACATTGCTTGCTATTGCAGCCTATTTCGATTATGAAATATGGCAAATAGACATGAAATGACATTCTTAAATGGATATCTTGAGGAAGATATCTATATGGAACAGCCGCTAGGTTTCACATCCAGTGATGATGATCACAAGGTTTGCAAGCCGCAAAGGTCCATACATGGACTTAAGCAAGCATCCTGGAGCTGAAATATTCATTTTAATGATGTGATCAAAATATTTGATTTCATCAAGAATGAGAAAGAGCCATGTGTCTTCAAAAAGATCAGTGAGAGCGCTGTTGTCTTCCTCGTATTGTACGTGGATGACATCCTCCTTATCGAGAATGATATTCCCATGTTGACCATGGTTAAAATATGGTTATCTAAAGAATTCTCCATGAAAGACCTAGGAGAAGCATCTTTTATTCTGGGAATTAAGGTCTATAAAGATAGACTAAATAGGATGCTAGGACTTTCATAGAAGATGTACATAGAGAAAGTGCTAAAGAGGTTTAGTATGGAAAACTCTAAGAGAGTTTAGTACCCTTCAGGCATAGCATTCATCTTCCAAGAAGATGCATCCTAGCACATCTGAGGAAATAGAATGTATGAGCAAGATCCCTTATGCTTCAACAATAGGGAGCCTCATGTATGCCATGTTATGTACACGACCTGATATAGCCCATGTTGTGAGTGTCACGAGCAGATATCAGTCGAATCTAGATGAAGAATACTGGACTTCTTTAAAATGTATCCTTAAGTACTTAAGAAGAACTAAAGATATGTTGCTGATCTTTAGTAATGGAGAACTCTAAGTCCAGGGGTACACAGACTCGGACTTTATGTTTGATGTAGATGATCGAAAGTCAATATCTGGAAGTCTGTTTGTGTGTAATGGTGGAGCTATCAGTTAAAAAAGTTCTAAGTAGATAGTGATAGCAAATTCCACCATGGAAGAAGAATACATCACTGTGTCAGAAGCTACAAAGAAGACATTCTGGTATAAGAAGTTTGCCGCAGAGATCAGAGTGATGCCATCAGATGCCATTCCTCTGTACTGCAACAATAATGACACCATAGTCCTTGCTAAGGAGCCGAGGTCTTACCAAAAATCTAAGCACATCGAGCGGCGATACCACCTCATTTGCGATTACCTTGAGAAGGATTATGTTGAGGTCAAGAGAGTCGAGTCCATAGACAATGTGGCGAATCCGCTTATAAAGTCGTTGGGCCAGCAAAAGATCAAAGCCCATCTTAAGAAGATGGGACTCAGATTTATAGCCAATTGGCTTTAGGTCAAGTGGGAGTTTGTTAGATATGTGTGTCCTAGAAGCCAAAATTGGCTGACACTTGTAATACACTTCTAGGGGCAAAATTATATTTTTGACTATAAATAATAAAATGAGTTACTTTCTATCGCATATGTGTATTTAGTGTTTGTGATACATCCCTTGAGTTAATGGTAATGATAATTCTTATTTTCAAGAGTTGAAAATTTAAGATAAGAATTTTTATTATTAACTCATAAAATGCTCCTAACCGTAGGATCATCATGAGAATGGTGATTGATCTGAAAGGTTAGTGTACAATTGCTTCCTTATAGTAGATGAGTCTTAAGTCTATGGTGTAGATACATCGGAGCAAGAATACAGATACTCGTTAGAGAACGAAGGCACTGAGCGTGACCACCTCGAGTATTCATAAGAAAGTCTATCTTCTCGTCGATGACTGACTTGAAGCTGCAATGGTGTGTCTGGTTCGTTGACCTGAGGTACATCAGCTGTTCACCTTGAGGGTGTTATAGTTTGACCACACCATGACTCGATCTCCTAGCCACTCAAAATCCTGAGGTGTATGTTGGCTATAGCATGTTCATTGTAGGAATTGGATTGCACCAAGATGGAATCTATCTACCTTGGTGGATGAGGAGTAGCCCTATGATGATCATGAGAATCAAGTCCATAAGCCCATGGCCATGGTAGAGAGTGAAATAATAGAAAGAGTTTCTATTAAGGTTTTCACATCGAATTTGAATTGAATGATCAAATCATATGAGAGAAATTAGGGTTTGACGAGTTCACCTTAACCCTAATATGATCGGGGCTCAAGATAGAAGAACTTAATCACACAAGTAGCTTCACCGAGAGGTTCATTTTCAGTTTTGATGGGTAGCCACCATATACTGTTAGGTGTCATTGGTAGATTTTGGGAGTAACTAGAATGATTTAGATGATCGATCATTCCAGTTGTCTAAATCAGAAGAGTTCTGATCTATCGAAAGGAGTTTCGATGATGAAGATCATGACATATCCCATTACCATATAGAACTAAACCTAAATGGGTCATACAAACAAGGGTTTGGATCTGGATATCATCAATTGAATTAATCCAGTTCAATTGATTTGAATTAGATTCAATTAGGTTCAAGGAAATCGTGCTAGCACACGAATTAGCCTAACATTCTCCTTTTTCTATCATTATAAGTTATCTCCACTGAGCCAAATAAGTTTGTGCTCACTTAGGTACCTTTACCTGGTCTGACTGGAGCTTGTCTAGATCAAAAAAGAATTATCTTAATTTATGAGATAAATTTGAGATAACACGTGCCATTTTTCGTCACCTGCTAATTTTTGTCTTTTGATTTTGGTCAAACATTGACCTTTGATCCTTGGACATCTGTCCATGTGTCATGCACTTATTAGAAAGTAGATAGGAGATTGTCTCCTTACTGGATTTTGGGAAGGAGGGGGCGAATGCCTAGGATGGCATGCGCCCATGGATAGGGATGCCTGGAGTCCCATATGGATGGGACTCCAGGTTGCTTCTTGGATTCAAACTAGGTGACCCTCACTTATAGACTTTGACCAGTCTTAGGTGCCACCTTAGGATGAATCTATGGGTCTCTCATCTAATTGGATCAAATAATGTCATCCCATCAATTAGATTTAGATTTGATTGCATGAAGCAATGTGATTGGTCGGGGTGATGTGGCACTACGTGGCGCAGTAGGGTCTATATAAAGACCTATCCGCGCCTAACTTTAATAGAGCTTTCTCCTAGCCACACCCCAAGGCTACCCCTCTCCCTCCTTCATGCCACCTTTCTGATCCTCTCTCTCCTCTCCATGCCTGTGGAAGTTGGGCCTTTAAATTAGTGCGATTCAGACAAGAAAAGACTGACGAGAAAGGAAGAAGGCAGCACTGCTGCAGAGACGACTGTTGATCTTCAGAAGGAGTTTTGAAGAGCCTCCAAATCAAATCCAGATCTAATTTTAGAGAAAAGAAAGGGAAAGAGAAGATCTCCAGATCCAACCCGAGTGGATACCAGTGTAGACCAGGTGCTTGCATGGCTAGATCTAGAACCTCAGGCAATCAGCAAGATCATCAACGGGTAATCGGATTCCCCATATCAAGGTAAAACTAATTTAGATTTAATTTAATTTTTTTGTTTATCAGATCATAAAATCAGATCTGAAAAATATCAGATCTAATTTGGATCTAAGATGAAATTTTTGAAATATGCCTCTTGATCCAATCAAATTTGGTAATTTTTGGAGTTACCAAGATTGGGTTAAGATAGAGTTTGATTTGGATCAAACTCTTAAGGGAAGAGTCCTAGGTGCCTTGGACTCTTTCTTATCCCTTCATGCTGCCACATTTGGAGATGTTTTTGGTTGATGAAACCTAATAGAAATCAGGTCGGGGACATGGGCTATCAAATCTAGAGTCCTAAGTTATCAAGCAATTTGATTGTTTGATGAAATAGGACTCTAAGGTGGTGCAGGAGTCTATTTAATGACCCTGCACCCTAGGGCTTTAATCTTTTGATCACCATGCCCATATGCTGCCACCATAAACCTCCTTCACAACCCATCTAGAGCTTCTCCCTCTCTTCTCCATGTCCAAACCAAAGTTGGTGAGGTTTCAGCCATCAAAAGTTGAGAAAAGCTGAAGATAAAACAAGACAGGACGATCTAGATCAAGAGATAGGGTGCTGTCTTCAAAGTTTATTTGAAGGCTTCACAAATCAGATCTAGATCTAATCTTTTGAGATTAAATCCACAAGGAGAACATATCTAGATCCTACCCAAGTGGACTCTGGTAGAGTTCAGGCAATTACATGGCTACATCCAGAACTCCAGGTGATAATAGATCATCGGTAGGATAAAAGCTGTTTACCCAACCAAGGTAAGAAAATTAAATAGATTTAATTTTAATTTTTAATTTTAATATTAGATCTATAGAATTAGATCCAAGATATCTCAGGTCTAATAAAGATTTTTAAAAAAATTTTTAAAATATTTTTTAAAATTCAATCAGATCTAAACGATCCTATGGCAGAAAATAAGATTTTTTCTTCAATTGGTATCAGAGCCAGGTTAGCAGTTCTTCAGATTTATTTTTGATCTAATTTTATTTTTATTTCTAATTTGATATTAAAAAATTTTAGATATCACATCAGATATGATTAGATCTAAAATTAAAAAATAAAAAATTAAATAATTTAGATCTATAGTGTATAAGATGCATGACTAAACTAGGTGTAGAATAGTTCTACGTGTAGTCTAGTATAATCATACTTTAATTTAATTAAATATAATTTTAAATTTATTTTATTTTTATTTTTTTAATATTATAAATATTATAATCAGATCTAAAAAATAAAAAATATAATTTTTAATTTTTAATTTAATTCATATGTGATATGAAAAATACATGTTTAGACTAGTTGTAGAATAATTTTATAAACTATCTAGAATAATTTTATTTTGATGTGATTGATTTAAATTTTATTTTTTTAGTTATTATATGTGATATATCAGATCTGAAAGCATGCATGTTTAATTAAGTTATGATACATGAGATGTATGCAAGGCATGTATAGGTTAGATCATTAATTGTATATGTAATATATGATTTAAATCTAACTTATTTTGTAGTAGAAAATATATTTCTATTTAAGACATTATCCTTGACCGTCTGATCATAAGAACAAAGTATAATTTAAAGGTCCTCTCCTCCCATTCGATGCGATCTTCTTATGGCATATAGGGGTGCTACGAGTTCGTTCTTAATCAGAAATCAAAACATATTTTTTTGTAAAACTCTAGATCTAAAAACCCTAGAATTTTGATATATGTTTTATTTATGAACTCAAACTTAGTTAAGAATTAAGATTATAAAACTAATTAGATCTAAAAATTATGAATTTTTAGATCTAAGACATCTTCATAAAATTGGGTTCGAACTTGGGTAGATCAATTAGGTCTAGTGGTTGATCAAACTGAATCAAAAGTTGGTTAGGTGGAATCAAGAGTGCTTAGAATTAATCAGTCCAATAGGATTAAGTTTGGGTCAAGGTCGACTCACATTCACATATGGTTGATCAAGTCTAGACCTAATTTAGCTCCATGGTTCGAGCATATAGATTGTAGGCTAACGCAATTAGTTCTGATTCGATAATTTAGTGTCTAAGATAAGTTTGACAGATATGATCGACTGATTTTTAATTAGAAGCTATTCAACCTGAATACATTCTTGTCGAGTTAATGGCATATTCCTTCTGCCAGTCTCACTTACCTGACCATTTATGTCGATCCAGTTTTGATTAGAGGTGACTAACAATTCAAGCTAACCTATGCCATTAAGTTAGTTATAATTATTATGGCTAAGTCAAGTCAAGTTTAAAAAGATCTGAATCAAATCTTTCTAAGAAAATATTAAGTCATAGATCTTCCACCATTGTAGATGTATGGGCCCTTCCCAGGGTTGATTGTTCTTGGCTAGATATAATGGTTTAGTTACACCGAAAAGATGCAACCATGTCTATTAGGCATTGGATGCTATGGGTTGGAGGATGGATTGAGCTCAATATTTCAGATATGATGAGGATCCAATCAAGAATTCAATTTATGCAAATGATGGATCTGACTTAATTAAGGAGTGGAGCAATATTTCAGACTTGGTGAGCTTCATGAATTAGAGATCAAGTTTGGGTGCACCATGATTAAAGAATCATTAGACAAGAGTTGTCCACTCATCGATTGATCCATCATCAATAACTGTTAGGTGAGATGGTGAGCCTATTCATGGGACCACACCATCCATTAGAAATTAATTGATCGTAGAGATTTTCGCATCTCTACCATGGGAGTGTAGGGATTCGAGTAAATAGTGAGAGCTTAATTTACTTAAAAATAAAATTTTTAAATAAATTGGTTAGATCTAATTATAAAATCTTACTAGAAACTTTTACTTTCTATAGAAAAATCTCTGCATCCAACCCACTAGCCTATATCTGAACACCTATAAACTGACCGGATCCAACTATAAGGATTGGCTTCGAAATTTTAAAATTATTTTGGATTCTAAAATGTTGACTCATGTATTGGAACAGGATCCTTCCACTTTATCAGTCCATCCATCCACTGAGCAGAGAGCATCTCTAAAAAAATAGATGGATGAAGATAATAAAGCTAGGTATTACATATTGGACTCGATGTCTGATGAGCTCTAGCACTAACATGAAGACATAAAGACTAGCTACTAAATGTTGGCTCACCTGTAAGAGTTATTTGATGAACAGAGTTGTGCAGCCAAATATCAAGTCATTAGAAGACTTTTTAAGGCTCAGATGCATGATGGACAGTTGATCTAGGATCATTATTTGATGATGATCAAGGGCTTAAAAGAGCTTGAGAAGCTCGATGTCAAGTTAGATCAAGATCTGCATATTGATATAATTCTGCAGTCCTTGACTGATGCGTATGGGCAGTTCATCATGAACTACCATATGCATAAACTAGAAAATACCTTGGCTGAGCTTTTGAACATGCTGGTCACTATTGAGCTTTTCATAAAAGGTTCTAAAGTCTCAGTACTTGCTGTAGAGTAGACTTCTTTTAAGAGAAAATATTTTGGAAAGAAGAAGAAGACTGCAAAGAAGCAGAAGATGGAACGTGGGAAGAAGAAGAAGATAGAGTTGAAGAAGAAGGCCGCTGATAAGAGAAAATATTTTATTGCAATACAAATGGCCCCTGAAAGCAGAACTGCCTTCTATACCTGACCAGCCTGAAGAACAAGAAGGAGGCAGGTCCTTTTGGAGGTATGTTCGTTATAGAATCTAACCTTATGGTTTCTTCTACATTTAGTTTGGTGCTTGACTCTGATTCGAGTGCTCACTTGTGCACTTATATGCATGGTCTTGAGGAGAGCAGGAGGCTGAGAGATGGTGAGATGATTCTGCATGTTGAAAATAGAGTAAGATTTGCTATTGTGGCCATGGAAACCTATCCTTTTCGACTACCGTCACGATTAGATTTAGTATTTAGGGACTATTTTTATGTGCCTATAGCAAGCAGGAATTTGATTTTTGTTTCATGTTTAGCATAGGAAGGCTATGTAATTAGTTTTCTTAAAGACCATTGTAATATTCTTTTTGAAAGAAATAAAATTACAAGTGGTTTTCTTATTAATGATCTCTACCAGTTATATATTAATGTTTCTATTTTTAATGTTGAGCAAAATATGAATGCCATAGGATCAAAGCAATCTAGAGATAGTCTAAACAATAGATATCTGTGGCACCTTAGGCTAGATCATATAGCTGAAAACAAGGTAAACAAATTGAAGAAATTCCAGCTATTGAGTCTATTGACTTTTGAGTCATATCCGATTTATAAATCATACTTTCATGGCAAAATGATCAAGCTTTCTTTTATAGGACATGGGAAAAGGGCCATAGACCTACTTGCCCTGGTACACAAAGATGTGTGCGGCCCATTTGATGTATCGATCAGGCGTAATTATATCTACTTCATCACCTTTATCGATGATTTATCTTAGTATGGATATATGTATTTGATGCAACATAAGTTTGAAGCCTTTGAAAAGTTCAAGGAATTCAGACTCATAGTAGAAAAATAAACAAAAAAATTCAATAAGATTCTTAGATCAGATCGAGGAGGTGAATACCTTAGTCAAAAATTCTTAGACTATCTTAAGGATAATGGCATAGTCTCATAATGGACTCCATCTAGAATATTTCAACTTAACAAGATTTTAGAATGAAGAAATTAGATCCTATTAGATATGGTTCGATCTATGATGAGCTTCACGAACCTCTTAGAATTTCTTTGGGGATATAGTCTAATGACTACTATATATTTACTAAATAGGATTTTCTCTAAAATCATTCTTACCACACCGTATGAGATATGGCATGGTAAGAAACCAAGTCTGAGTCATCTCAAAATTTGGGGTTGCCCGGCTCATGTCAAGAGACAGTAGGCGGACAAGTTAGAATCTAGGTCCTTTAGAGCTTGGTTCATTGGATATTTTAAAAAATTGTCAGGATATTATTTCTATCTTCCAGAAGACTATAATGTGATTGTGAGTCGACATACCATTTTTCTTAAAAAAATAATTCATTCAAGATGGTGGCATAGGACAACATATCAGGCTCAAGGAGAAAGTCTTCTAAGAGCAATGGGTTAAGGAATCTATGAAACCCAATTAGATTGAGTCAGTCCAAACACTACCTACTCCATCCTGAAAATCAACTAGGATTTTCCGTCCTCCTAGAGGTTACTTAGGTACTATTTTAGAGGATGTAAAGAAAATGTTCCTCATAGAAAATGGGATTTATGATGATGACCCCAAAATCTATGATGAGGCGATATTAGATATCGACTCTAACAAATGGTTAGAGGTAATGAGGTTAGAAATTGACTCAATGCGCTCAAACCAAGTCTGGACCTTGGTAGATCCACCTGAAGATGTAGTACCTATTGGATGTGAATGGATCTTCAAGAGAAAGATAGATGCCGATGAAAGTGTAGAGACATTCAAAGCTAGGCTCGTAGCAAAAGAATATAGTCAGTGCGAAGGTATTGACTATCAAGATATCTTTTCGTCAGTAGCCATGCTTAAATCCATCCACACATTACTTACTGTTGCAGTCTATTTCAATTATGAAATATGGCAGATGGATGTAAAAATAGCATTCTTAAATGGATATCTTGAGGAAGATGTCTATATGAAATAGCTGCTTGGTTTCACATCCAGTGATGGTGATCACAAGGTGTGCAAGCTGCAAAGATCCATATATAGACTTAAGCAAGTATCTCGAAGCTAAAATGCTCGTTTCAATGATGTGATCAAATCATTTGATTTCATCAAAAATGAGGAGGAGCCATATATTTTCAAAAAGATTAGTGGGAGCACTATTGTCTTCCTTATACTGTACATAGATGATATTCTCCTAATTGAAAATGATATTCTCATGTTGACCATGGTTAAAATATGGTTGTCTAAAGAGTTCTCTATGAAAGACCTAGGAGAAGCATCTTTTATTCTAAGAATTAAGATCTATAGAGATAAACCAAATAGGATGCTAGGACTTTCATAGAAGATGTATATATAGGAGGTGCTAAAGAGGATTAGCATAGAAAACTCCAAAAGGGGTCTAGCACCCTTTAGACATGGTATTCATCTCTCCAACAAGATGTGTCCAAGCACACCTGAGAAGATTGAATGCATGAGCAAGATCCCTTATGTTTCAGCAATAGGAGCCTCATGTATGCAATGCTATGTATATGACCTAATATTACCCATATTATGAGTGTCATGAGTAGGTATCAATCAAATCTAGATGAAGAGCACTGGACTTTTGTGAAATGTATCCTTAAGTACTTGAGAAGGACTAAGGATATGTATCTAGTCTTTGGTAATGGAGAACTCTAGATCCAAGGATATATAAACTCGAATTTTATGTCTGATATAGATGATCAAAAGTCGACATTTGAAAGTTTGTTTGTGTGCAATGGTGGTCCTGTTAGTTGGAAGAGTTCCAAGCAGACAGTGATAGCAGACTCCACCATGGAAGTAAAATACATCACTGCATCGAAAGCTATGAAGGACAAATTCTGGTATGAAAATTTCACCATATAGATCAAAGTGATGCCATCGGATGCCGTTCCTATATACTGTAACAATAATGGCGCCATAACCCTTGCTAAGAAGCTGAGGCCTCATAAAAATTTCAAGCATATCTAGCGGTGATTCCACTTGATCTACAATTACCTCGAGAAGCAATACGTCGAGGTCAAGAGAGTCAACACCACAGAAATGCGGCTGACCTACTAATGAAGCCCTTGGGATAGTAGAAGATCAAAGCCCATCTTGAGAAGATGGGACTTAGATTTATAGCCAATTGACTTTAGATCAAGTGAGAGTTTGTTAGATGTGCATCCTAGAAGCCAGATTGGCTAAACACTTGTAATACACTTCTAGGAATAAGTTTATAATTTTGACTATAAATTAATAAAAGGATTGTTTTCTATCACAGTGTGTGTATTTAAAGTATCTATGATACATCCTATGAGTTAATGGTAACGACAATTCATATTTTCAAGAGTTAAAAATTTAAGACATGAATTTTCATAATTAACTCATAAATTACTTCTAACCATAGGATCATCATGAGGATGGTAATCGATCTGGAAGGTTGGTGTATAATCACTTTCTTAGGATAGATGAGTCTTGAGTCTATAGTGTGGAGACACCAGAGCGAGAGTATAGGTACTAGTTAGAGAATGAAGGCACTGAGCGTGACCACCTTGAGCAGTCATAAGAAAGTCTACCTTCTCATCGATGACTGGCTCGATGCTGTAGTGGTGTGTCTAGTTCTTTAATTTGAGGTGCATCGGTAGTTTACCTTGAGGGTGTTATAGTTTGACTACACCATAACTCGATCTCCTAGCATGTTCATTGTAGGAATTGGATTGCACCAATAGGAGATCTATCTATCTCGATAGATGAAGAATAGACTTATGATGATCATGAGATTGAGCCCATAAGCCTATGGCGATGGCTATGTGAAGATGATAGAAAGAGTTTCTATTAGGTTTTCACATCGGACTTGAATAGAATGATTAATTCATTTGACGGATATTGGGTTTGACGAGTTCACCTTAACCCTAATCCTATCGGGGCTCAAGATAAAAGAACCCAATCACACAGGTAGCTACACCAAGAGGTTCGCTTTCAGTTTTGATGGCCTGCCACCATATACTATGAGGCATCACTGATGAATTTTGGGAGCAATTAAAATGATCTTGATGATCTATCATTCTAATTGTGTGAATCAAAAAAGTTTTGATCCATCAAAAGATATTTCGATGATATCGATGATAGAGATCGTAACATATCCCATTATCATATGGAACTAAACCTAACTAAATCATACAAACAAGGGTTTGGATCTGGATGTGATCAATTAGGCCAACATAGTTCGATTAATTTGGATTAGATCCAATCAGGTTCAAGAAAATCATGCTAGCATACGATTGAGCTTGACATTCTCCTTCTATAGTTTTTCTGATCTATCTTAATTAAGTCAAATTTGATTTGACTCATCCCTGGATTGTAAATGGGTTTATTTTCATTTGGTTGAAACTTGTCCTAGTCAGATTAATTCTAGATATAAATCTATTCTGAAATGCAATTGGACTAGGGTCAATAGTTGACCTAATTAAGAGAATTGAGGATCACAAGATCAAAGCCTTCTAAAAAATTTTCTAGAAACTATTTTTCTCTAAACATTGGATATGTGATAAGGCTTGAGTCATACTTTGGGTGTGCCAAATTTGATGATTTTTGGAGGATCCTAGATTGGGTTAAGATAGAGTTTGATTTGAATCAAACTCTTGATGGAAAAGTCCTAGGCGCCCTGGACTCTTCTTTATCCCTTCATGCTGCCACCTTTGGAGATGTTTTTGGTTGACCAAACTTGATAGAAATCAGGTTGGGGATGTGGGCTATCAGTTCTAGAGTCCTAAGTTATAAAACAATTTGATTGCTTGATGAAATGGGACTCTAAGATGGTGCAGGAGTCTATTTAAAGACCCTGTGCCCTAGGGCTTTAATCATTTGATCACCACACCCATATGCTACCACCATAAACCTCCTCCATGCCCAATCTAGAGATCCTCCCTCTCTTCTCCATGTCCACACTAGAGTTGGTGAGGTTTCAGTCATCAAAAGTTGAGAAAAGCTGAAGATAATCCAAGACTGGGCGATCTAGATCAAGAGATAGGGTGCTGCCTTTAAAGTTTGTTTGAAGGCTTCATAAATCAATCTAAATCTAATCTTTTGAGATTAGATCCACAAGGAGAGCACCTCTAGATCCTATTCGAGCAGACTCCAGTAGAGGCTAGGTAATTGCATGGCTACATTTAGAACCCCAGGTGACAACAGATCATCGACAGGATAAAAGCTATTTACCCAACCAAGGTAAGAAAATTAAATCAGGTTTAATTTTAATTTTTAGTTTTAATATCATATCTATAGAATCAGATTTGAGATATCTCAAATATGATTAAGATTTTTAAAAATTTTTTTTAGAATATTCCTTCAGATCCAATCAGATCTGAACGATCCTATGGCGGAAAATAGGATTTTTCTTTCAATAGGCTGATTTAGGAGCACCTAAATCAGTCATACTAATTTACCTAGCTGACATGGGTTAACTCAAATTATCAAGTGATTGGTTAAAATATAATTTTACTAAGAAGGCCAGGTAAGTGAGATCAATAGGAGGGTCTGCCAAAACTTGCCTTAGATATCATCAAAAATGATCAGGTAAGTAGGTTGCCAATTAAAGACCACCGGTGTGGATATTCAAACTTACCTTAGATACCAACTAGTTAATTAGTTTTGATTGGATTAACCTAACAATTTAAGTTAGACCGCATAGCCAAGAATCAAGTTTATTTTGGTTCTCATTAAAGACATGGACTTGAGCAACTACAACTATTATAATTGATCTAGAGAATTCTTGACCTAATCTAAAACAACTATTAATTAGATTTAGTTAATTTTCTAATTAGGTTCATTCTTTAATCTAACCTTAGGTCTAACCTAATTAATGGATCTAATTTTCACCAACCCATTAACCCAAATGTTATGATTTGTGTCTTAGGATCTTAAATTCACAATCCTAGATCCTAAACAAATAATTCTTAATTCTTAATTAAGTTTTGGGCTGAGGATTAGGGTTCAGCATTTTGAAAATAATTTTTATGTTTATAAAATATTTTTATAATATGGTTATACCAACCAGTTGCATGTTTGATTCATAATCAATATGCAAATAATATAAACATGAATCTACTTTAGATTTAATCTAAATATATTTAAGTAATTCAAATTAAAATAATTTTAATTTTAATCAATCATAAATTATCTTAGATCAAATCTAACATATTTATGATGATAAAAATTATATTAAAATACTTTCAGTTAAATCATAAAATTTTTTAGATCTAATCTAAAACTTTATAATTAGAGTTTTAGATCAGTACGTACTAGGATAATCTTTTCACTGTAAGAAATAAATCTTACTATTGGACAATCTTATAAGATCAGTCCGTGCAATCTAAAATATTTATTTTTAGATTTAAATAATATTAAATCTAATAAATCATAAATTAATCTAGATTATATTTAATAAATTTATGAAAAACTTCAGATCTGCACGAACTAGGACAATCTCTACACTATATGGGATAAACCTTATAGCAGGACAATCTTATAAATCAGTTCATACAATCTATAATTTTAATTTTAGATTTAAATAATATATTATAATTTAGATCTAATCTAAATAAATAATCTATGCATAAAAATTATATCATAAGAAATCTATGCTCTGATACCAATTGAAAAGAAAGATCTAGGATTTCATGAACATATTTCAAAACTTTTTTCAAAATCAATCAGCAAAAGTAATAAACTAATCATATTAATTTATTAAAATACATGAATTAACCCTATATCTAGGATCTTATCTCATGATCTATGTATGTTGTTAAATATGAAATTAAAAAATCAAGCAAAGATGATGTTGATTACATCAACATCAAAGCTATATTAGATCTAATCTAGAAAGAAAAAGAAGATCAAATCTATCTTAGCTTTGCTAGTTGGGTTCTTCAACTCACTAATCTAAGGCTGAGGTCATCACTCTAAGCTGCACATATGTCCGACCTCTATAGGATATCCACATAAGGCCTCAATTGTCGATATAAAGTCCTGCAATATGAAATTAGCATAGCATGCTAGTACTATGCTGATCCTTCTTTGATGGCTAATCAGAAGCCTTCTTATCCAAATATTAGACCCTCCAATAATTAGAAGAAGAAGTAAAGGATTTGGAAAAAAAATCACTCTTTAAAACTCTCATAAAAGAGGGAAGAAGAGAATCAAGAAAAATCTTGGAGAAAAACCCTTTCTTCTTCCTTCTTTTTCTCTCACCAGGACACAATAGTTTGTGTTTCAATGAAGCACCATGCCCAGATCCTCTTTGCACCCAAGCTTCCCACATCCCAACCTCTCTCTTAGATCTAAAATCTATAGAAAACTCATGCCCTAGCTTCTTTTAAATAGAGATTATGATAGAGTTCTTGTCTAGTTCAAATGCCTAAAAAGGTAGGTCCAAATTAAGCAAGAATTGGGGCACCCAACTCTTAGGCATCCCCTCCTTATTTATTTTTATGGACTCTAGGGAATATGTGAAAAAAATCCTCTATTGTTCATGAAAAAAGCAGAGAAAAATTAGATGGTTTGGTGCCTCAAAGAGATAAGGAAAGATGATGTGTCAAACTCTATCCAATAGAGACCTAGGTCAAAATAACTTGTTTATTTTGATCTATTCCACAACTAATTTTCTTCTAAAACTATGGGAGATATAAAAGGGCATGGATACTCCCTAGAAATAAAATTTTCCATAAAAATTCTAAGGGAATTGGCATGGAAGGGCATGGAAAGTAAGGTGGCGCAAGATGGAGAAATCCTAGTCACACTAGGACTTCTAGTTTTAACTTGGTCCAACTTATTATTTGAACCCAATTAAATCAAAACTAATGCAACCCAATTAGAGATAATCTTAGTCCAACTAAGAGTCTAATTAAATTATATTAAATTAAATTTAAATCTAGTTTAATTTTTAATTAAATTAAAAATTGGGTGCATATAAGTCCTAAATGAACAGGGACTTGTTCTTCCATGCAATTGGCTTATCCAATAAATCAATTGAACTTGATCTAATTAAGATCAAACTAAATTTAATTAAATCTTATTCAATTAGACTTAATCTCAGTCTTTTGGCTTAATCAAATTAAGCCAATTAGCAATCTGATTGCTAATCGATCCTCCTATAATACTTGCACTATTGATTATTTGACCTTAGAATAATTCTAAATCATTGATCAACCATTCGATCAGATCGAGACCTCTTTTGTATGTGACCTCATGGGTTTAAACCTAAGCTGATAGCATAGAAATAATTTTTTTTATCAATTAAAGTGACTATCTAGTAATGGTACCTGATGGCTGAATAGGTCAAATGTATAAAGTAACACTCTTAGAATCCATGTGGATATAGTTTTCGTATAAGTCAGTCCCTTAACCTAAATGCTTGTATGATGACTCAGAGTTTAACTATCAATCCTGATTAGATTATCCACATTATATTTCAAAATATCAAATCTATCTCAAGGATTATCATGGCCAAGGTTTCGCTAAATTGAAATACAATAATGCATTTTCTCCAAACTCTTCGAGTGGTCAATCCCATCTTGATCACTCACTAACTTCATAAATACTTGATTATGCCCAAAAATCTTTCATCACTAAATTAGAAATTTAGGTAGTTTGGCACCAAAGCACAGTGAGTTGCTTGTAAGCCACTATGATGATCTCAGATCTAAGGGACACTTATACTCATATCCCATCAAAGCAATTCTTGATAGTAGAATACTCTGAAGTTAGTCACGTTCAGTGATGATATACCCTTACATCTCATCTGTATGCTATACCAGTGTCTCCACACTCCTTGGTTTAGAGGATAATGAATCTATATGGCATACAATGACCAATACTCGATAAATGTTATCATCCTAATTAACAACATATTATTTGATCATGAATAATTTAAGAACTAATCGATAAATCCTCTTTTTATCGAAACTAAATAGTCCTAAGGACTTTATTACAACAAAGAAGTTCATTAAAAGATGTAGTCTTTATGATGCAAATGCTAGAATATTTATTTTATTTAATAATAAATTATTTATAATTATAAAATAGTATAACCATTAATAGGTTGATGATTGACTTTAGGACATAATTTTCAATAGATTAAACCTATCATCAACCAAATTTATCTATTAAGGAGGTGGGTATGATGGCTAATTATAATATAATGGCTAGGTAAACTAATTAGGCTGATCTTTACTATAGGCATAGTTATGGTATTTGGGCCTATTTTGATAGTTTTGTTCATGTAGAATTTGGGTCTAATTCTCAGTCTATTAGGATCTCCAAGAAAAATTAGTGTGGTTCCTCTAATCTAGGTTATCTGAGTTTAAGAATGGATCATTAATCGGCTTAGAGTAGCCTTGTGCAGCTTGGACTTATTCTTAGATGCAAGATGAAAATTATGCAACCATAGGACATTTACTCATATGATGGGCTGGGCTAGCACAGATAAAATAAATCACCTGATAATTAGAAGGTGATGTATATTGTGCAGGAGATTATTGACCTGGGATTAGGAATTGATCTAATTTTTGGGCAAGAAGGTCGACTTTATTTAATTTCTGAGCTATTAGATTCAAGTCAATCTTAAAACTAGAGTCTATATATTTGAATTCATAGATTTCTACCCATTTTTAGTGAGAAATCGATCTTTCATAGGAAGATAGTGAAGTATAGCTGATCGCATTTTCACTCAAGATTTCAAATAAGATGATAAACACATTAAATATATTTATAAAAATATTAATTTATAAATTAATTTATCTTTATTCTTTAAAGATTGATATTTTTATTTATTTTTTGTAGAAAAGAGAAAAACCAATGAAAAGATCTTGATTTATTGGTCAAAATGAAAAAAATTTGGAGTTAATCGAACTTAAAATGGATCTAGAATGAAGATTCAAAGAAAAAAGAAGAAAAAATAAAAAAATAATAAACCTAGCCAAAAACAGCCCAAAATCCAGCCCGTTAGACTGGCCGATGCATGGTGGACCGAACGATCGATCCACGAAGCCAAGTATAGGCTGACCAGCTCAGCAGGCATAGCCAACCAACATGCCGTGCGTGGTAGGTGTGGACCCTTAAAGGGTCCACAAAAAATGTCACATGACTTATAGGGGCAGAATTGTCAATTCAATAGGCACAGCGCACTACGATTGGGCAGAGACTTTAGTAAGCCTAGTCTATGGGAGGTATACTGGCAGGTATAGTGTGATCGGATGGCTGTAAATGCTCCTAATTGAGATCCAATTGTGGGGAATGTTTCCTGGTTTAGTTCAACACTATTCATCTCTCTTTGCATGATCCGATGGTTTGAAGCCATGCCAATTGAAATCCAATGGTGAGGACTTGATTCCATCTTGATTCAGGAGATCTCAACATTATCCAATGGTCCAAAATCATTTGATGAGGTGATCCGATGGCTCTAAATTAATCTAGGCCCTGATGAAGCTGTGAGCGATGGATTTTGATTCGATCTGTGCCATTTAAACCTGATCTGATGACTGAAAATTAATACAGGCAGCAAAATTCAATCTAGACTCAATCTCTCTAGTTTTTCTCCTTCTTTAACTTAATTTCTCTCATTTTCTCCTCTATAAAAACTACCTAAAGCTCATGATCAAGAGAACCAGCCTCCCCCTGGGGGGATCAACCCAATAGAAGCCTCTTCTTCATACATAGCTAGCTCTCTCTCCCTCTTTTTTCTCTCTCCAAGCTTTCTTCCTCTCTTCTTTCTTCATTCTTTCTTCAACAGATCACAAAATCTTCTTATTTCTCCTCCAAATCTACTCGTCTACTCTTGATTTTTGCACCCAGCTATTGCCCTGGTGCCCTGGTTCTTCCTCAAAGCTCCAAGATGAAGATATTAGTGAGAAGCTTCTTGATGGCTGGCTAGTTTATCTTGTTCTTAGAAGATTACTGTGATCTTGTTTTGATGGTGTTTTCTATTTTCTATCTTTTGTATCTCTTCTTAATATGCAATAAAGACTATTTTTCTTAATTATATTTTTGTGTCTTTATTTTCTTGCATAAGATTAATCTAGAATAATTTATGATCCTTGGAATGAGCCATGATCTAGGGGTACGGTTCATGCTCTTAGAATAGATTATCTTTAGATTAATTTTTTTATTACATCTAATTCAATTTAGACTAGCCTATAACTTTAAAGGATGGGCTATGATCCAAGAAAATAGACCGTGCTCTCTAAGATAGGTTATATCTTTATTGATTTGATATAAATTAAAGCATATTAAAAAGGATACTAGCTATCAAATAAGAAAGCAGTTGAGATTCTGAGAATCTATCTCTATACTTGCAACCCAAAAAATAATTTACTTATTTATTGGTTTTCTTAATTAAATTAAGTAGTCTTTTAATTAATCTTTATTATGCTTTTAATTTAAATTTAAATTATTTAAATATAATTAACATGATTTCTAAGGATACGATTTGGACTCATCCTATCTATATAGTTTGAGTTAGATTTTGTTTTTGATTATCCACGATAGGGATCAAATTTTAGCACCATTATCAAGAATCATAATTTAGTTATTTTAAAAAATAAAATAAATTATTAAAAATAAAAAAAATTAAAAATTATAAAAAATTAATATTAAAAAAAATTTATACTGACACTGCATAAGCTATTTAAGGGATTAGAGACCTAATCATAGAACCTAACAAGAAAATTTGCTAATTTAAATTTGATTGTCTTTTCTAACTTGGATATCTTGACTTTTTGTATCCCATTTTTATAAAATACTTTAAGGGCACTAAACCCAATTAAACAAGATAAGGTAGAAATTTGATCATGCTTCCCTAGCCTAAAAACTATAAATCTTTATATTGTATTAACCCAAATCTTAATTCTTAAAATCAATTAGACATTAGCTCCTAAGGATATTTGAGCTCAATAGGATAAGAAAATCCTAGAGTTGGACTAGGTTTGGATTGGTTAATTGCTCGGTGTCTGAGACAAGTGGTTTAAATATGGTGGTTTTAATTGATTCCATTGTCTGACCTGGCTAACTCAGTTGGTGTCTATGAAAAGCAACAAGTAGGGAATCTCCCACTTCTTATACTTACTTGATCGAGTTAGTCAGTCAGTTTGGAGCTTGCAGTGCTTAAAGATGATCTTGGCAGTTAGAAACTATCTAGATCTAGGATAACCCTTAGCTAGGATTGACTTTATAACTTGATTGCTAACTAACATCAAACCTAATTAAACTCTTCACATCTATTCCTTAGATTTAGGACTCTCTAGACTCTCTTCTTTAGAATTTCGTTCATCTCTTTTCTTTTATCTTATTAAAAAAATCTATAAAAACTTAAATCTATATTTGCCCTAAGATATAATTATAGGATGTTTACTTAGGCATTGTTCATCACAATCCAAAATTTAACCCTTAGATCTTGAAATTAAATGAACCCTTGAAGCTAACAAACCTAGAATTATGGTTGTACCATTTGGCTAATTAAGTGAGTACTTCACCCCTTCTTCTTATACTTATGATCCTTATACACCCATGTATGAACCTAATAGTGGTGGAATATATTAGGTTAGAGACTCTATAGATATCCACAATAAGCTATATGAGTTGTCCCAGAAACTTCACAGTCTATTGAATATGAGACACTCTTTTGCCTTACTTTTGCATGCATGTGACATATGTTCAAGTCCCAACCTCCTGGTTAGTGAATGTCCAACTATATATCAATCCTAAAAATTTACATATGAGCAAACTTACCAAACCCAAACCCAGACTACTTATTATAATTCTTTTCCCAATATGTACAATTTGGGTTTGGAAAACTATCCAAATTTTTCAGGGACACCACAACCAATAGTTGACTATGAACCTAGTTATCTAGAGGAAACTTATACAGCACACCAATATCAAAATATTCCGCAACTCTCTTTAAGTACTTATAGTTCAATATTTAAAGAAAAAGCTTTACATATATTAGAAGGGCTAGAAATGAATACCAAGATCATCCACTCCGAAACTCAATCAATAGCAAAGCTGGAAATCTAAGTCGGTCAACTAACTACTGCACTTAATAGTTGGAAGGAGGAAGAATTATCTAGTCAACCCATAAATAACCCAAGATAGCAATATATGGCTGAGAGCTCCAATGTTCATTAAATCCTTATAGAATAGCCTAATATACAAACTAAAAACTATTTTGTGGTGGATGTACCTAAAGATGTAATTAAGGAAGCTACACCTAGAATTATTTCTCAAGACCCAGTGTATACATATTGGGATCCTTTCGAGGAGATGATTTTAACATAGATGTATATACTAAAAATAAAAATACATTATTAGAGCGACCTAATTTTAGACCACTCCTCCGTGGGCTAAAAAATATGGATCCATATGTACTCCAATAGCTTTCCCTCTAAAATCACCACCTCCTCTAAAAATGAAGCCATCCTTGGTTACACCTGAGTATGCATGATTAGAACCGAGTGACACTCTTTCAATACCTATTATATCAGACTTAATTCTTAATCTAAAAATTTAATTTACAAGCATATTAGAAGAACAAATTGAAGATATTCTCAACAAACAAGAGTCTGTGAATGCATTCATAAACTATCTTCTTAAAATTAGGAATATAAAATTGACTAAAAATGGGGTCATGAATTACTTGCTAGAGATTAGCGACAAAATATTAAAATTTACAAATAATGAAATCGCAAGCCATCTTCCTAAGATTGGCAATCCAAAATTATTAGAATTTGTCAATCTAATTTTTGATACAAGATAGGCAGAATCGCTTAGTTTGGCTGAAAATCTTAAACTTAGCACTTGTTAGGAGGCAATCCATCATTTTTTCTTTCAAATTTCTAGTTTTTATTTTTATAGAAAACTAATAATGATGATTAGCCCAAGTTGGGAGAGAATATCATCAAACATCCTATATAAACCTGATGGAGTATAATGAAGGACCTATAAACAACAAACCAGGTGGTATCTTATTGCCATCCACAACGTTCCAGACATCACCTAGCTCTGATACCAATTGTAGACCCATGATATCGCTTGAATGCCAATCATCCTTGACATGACAAGCCTCGATACCATGTTGCAAAAATCTTTGATCTTTAGCAGGGACCTGAAGGAACCTATGACGTTCTCTATGGACAGCAAACCATAGATCCAATACCTAGATCTATGTTGAGGCACCTCTCTCCTTGGGCTTGAGGGAGGCACCCTCTCTCTCTAGGGCTTCTTCAAAAACATAGGGCAACTACACTAGAGAAAAGAAAAGAAGAGAGAATTGAAGGAGAAAAGGTCTGTATTCCACAACATAATGAAATCCTAATACAACCTATGTATTTATACATAGCCATTAGGCCCGACCAAAAAACTCTCCAACTAACCCAGTACATGAAAGCACTCACCGAGTCCATGTATACCCATGTCTCCCATGCTCTCATCCTCTAGATCTAGATCCAATCCATACATGAATTAGGCCCTTAAGACCTCTCAAACTAGGCCTTAAGACCCCTAGGATCAATCCAGATGCTAGCCCAAAACAGACCCTCATGTAACTCGGCTCGCGTACTGAGCCGGCTAAGTTTCACTCGGTCAGCTCAATCTGAAATTGAGTCGATCTAGTTCTATGCTATGCTAGCACCCCTGAATGCGCAGCTCTCTATTTTGCCTGTGCACTGAGACTTAGCCGACCTAGTTTTGGACTGAGCCAGCTAACCTGCAGAAAATCTTCTTTCTACAGTCTTGATTCTCCGACTTTGGTTCCTTGCTTTATCTTGAACCTCAGATCTCTGAAGCACCAACCAAGCCCCTGGAATCTCCGAAGCTAACACCCTGACTCCTCCCATGGCCTTCCAAGGCTTAGGAGTGCCATAAATTCTTACAATCTCCACCTTGGTGCTCCCAAGCCTTGGCAAATCCCTCGACAATAATCTCCTACACGATCCCACTGTCCCCTACACACTCGACAGCCCCTTGTGCAATCATCGCCTTCGCCAATACTCTTCAGCTGTTGTGCACCTTTGAAGCCTTTGGGATGACTGCCTCCATCATTGAAGATCTTGGCTTGCACCTCTGCACCATCCTGAAATTGTAGGATCCCTTCTACTTAGCAGCTGCATCATTTTTACTGGACTTCTCTTGAGAACCCATAATGTTTCTGTACCGATACTCGCTGCAAATCCTAACATGGTTTTCTCAGAACTATGCCTATCCTCCTACACATGCCGCTCCACCTAAAACTGTGCATCACCGATGCTGGTGCTAGGATATCGATCCTCCCGCACCCCTCTACTTTGAACTCATGTCAAATTCCTCTCTAATTATGAAGCCACCTCTCCGAAGCTCCACCTATATCTGAAGTCCATCTGATGCCATAGAAGCTGACTCTATCATCGAGTCCCTTGAGGCCAACCACTCAATGCTGCACTGCTGAGCCTATCGCTGCACCTCGAACACCATCGCTGTCCCTTCGAACCCTCCACATTCTGCGGACCCCTTCAAAGCCATCTCAGATACCTCTGCAATCCATGGGCACCTCCAAAATCTAAGAGCTCATCCAACTCTTCTGAATCCAGTGACTAAATCCTAGAAATTTCTATCCTAGTCCTTCTCTTCTACCCCTACACCAGCCATCACTTCAATTGCACCTGGAGAACCATCGTCCATCTAAACCGCGACTCTCCCTGATGCTCCTATAGAAGAAACCTGATCCATGATTCTCCCAACTGCTAGAGACCTCTTGGCACTCCCTAAGACCTCTAGCTCTCCCTAAGATATACTCCTGATCTCCTTGAGAAGCTCCTGACACACTCTACTGAGATACACTCCTCGGCTACTGTACCATCCAGCCTCTCTCAGCCCCTGTGCCTCCAAGGTAGCGCTCCTACAGCACTCTAGTGCTCTTTAACTCATCTCTACACCACTCTATAGGCATCTAGTTCTAACCTGCTGGATCTCCATGGATCATCCATCTCCATCACTCCCAAGGCTCTGCAAATTCATGCTCTAGTCAAACCGCTAAATACATCTCTGACTACTTTTTTGCCTTCCTGACACCGAAGGACATATAGTCACTTTTTTAGCCTTCCTTCGATCATTACCCCTTGAAAAACCTCTCTTCAACAGTCTTACACTGTCCATCTTCCTAGAGAACCCTGATGCTCTCTACTGAGATACCTTCCTTGGCTGCTACATCGTCGAGTCTCTCTCAGCACTGCATCTTCAAAAAAATGCTACTATAGCACTCTAACACTTCCTATCTGTCACATAACCATCATACACCCCGATCTTTCCACCAAGACCGATCAACAAATCATGCACCAAATCCTTCCATCCTAGAAAAATCTCTTTTCATTAATCCTCTCAACCTCCACCTTCAACTCGCTGCTCCTGATTTGCCAAACCACACCAACAATAAGATAGATTTGAGACATACCATGGAATCCTTATGCAGATTTCTGATTTCACCTTATATAACTTTCCCTTTTCTTTCATGCACCATCAGGCTCTGAAATCTGGCTCCTTCCATGCACTATCAGGCTCTAAAACTTGGCTCTGATACCATATTCCATCCATAACATCCCAGGCATCACCTAGCTCTGATACTAATTATATACCCATGATATCGATCGAACGCCAATCATCCTTGACATCATAAGTCCCGATACCATGTTGTGAAAGTCCCTGATCTTTAGCACGGATCTAAAGAAACCTATGACATTCTCTATAGATAGCAAACCATAGATCCAACACCTAGATCTATACTAGGGCACCTCCCTCCTTAGGCTTGAGGGAGGCGCCCCCTCTCTCTTGGGCTTCTTCAAGAATCTAGGGCAACTGCACTAGAGAGAAGAGAAGAAGAGAGAATTGAGAGAGAAAAGGTCTATATTCCATAGCATAATGAAACCTAATATAACCTATGTATTTATACATAGCCATTAGGCCCGACCAAAAAACTTTTCGACTAACCTAATACATGAAAGCACTCATCGAGCCCATGTACACCCATGTCTCCCATGCTCTCATCCTCTGGATCTAGACCCAACCCATACATAAATTAGCACCCTTAAGATCTCTCAAACCTGGCCTTAAGCCCCTAGGATCAACCCAGACCCTAGCCTAAAACTGACCTCATGTAACTCAGCCCATGCAGACTGAGTCGATCCAATTCTGTGCCATGTCAGTAGTCTCGAACATGCAGCTTTTTATTTTTCCTATGCATTGAGACTTAGCCAACCCAGTTTTGGACTGAGCCGGCTAACCTACAGAAAATTTTCTTTCTGCAGTCTTGATTTTTTAGATTTGGTTTCTTGCTTCAGCTTAAATTCTAGATCTTCGAAGCACCAACCAAGCCCTTGGAATCTCCGAAGCCAATACCCTGACTCCTCCCATAGCCTCCCAAGGCTTAGGAGCACCACAATCCTCACATATCTCATCTTGATAAATATTTTTATTTTTCTCTTCTTCCATTAAGGATAATGAAAATTAAGTTAGGGGGAGAGAGAATAACTAACTTTAAAATTTGTGAGTCCCCACGTATGATTTGAAATAATTACTTTTATGTATCCGAACTTTATTTTGATTAAAAGTTAATGAGACACCTTAATCAATGAGTGATTAATGGTTTAGGTAATTTTAGAAATACTGAGTAAATTATTAAGGAAACCCAATGTTGCCCAAGGATGGCTACCAAGAGAGGGGGATGAATTAGATATTTAAAAATTTAACTTCAGACTTGTGCAAACTTTACTACTTAAGTGCTTAATGAAACAAGTTATGTAATGTGTAGTGAATAAAGTTATAAAATAATAGCATACAATCACAAACATAATAGTTGTATAGTGGCTCGGCATCAAACTCAGCACTTACATCTACTCTCTAGGTAAACCACTTAGAAATTCAACTATAATCACTTAATTTGATTACAGTTTGATTGTTTTACTTGAGTTCATAATTCAATCTAGTTGGTTTTAACCTTGGCTCACCAACCACAACCATACAAAGATTATTTTCCCATGCTAACAATCAATCCTAATTATTTTTTACTTTGGCTCACCAATCAAACCATACAACGTTCAACTTTAGGCTTGGACTAATCCAACTTTCTCACCCCAAGAAACTTGAAACAAAAATAAAAAATATAATTAATACAAACTCTTTGGAGCTCGAAAGAAGAAAATCTAGACTGGTTTGCTTGTAGGCTTGATTTCTTCTCCTTGAATGCTTGAAAGAAGTAGGAGATGATCTTCAATGTCAATAGAATGACTTCTCTCAGATTGAAGATGATAGAAGGATAGAAGTTTATCTGAAAGTCACTCATTTCTTTCACTCTTTAGCTCACACACTTGAAAGTTCTAAAAAAATTGCTTGAAAGCTCTTGAATATGTGCTCAAAAAGATATCTTTTATATCTAAAAATGTTTTCTTATGTATCCCTAAGGTTTTCCACCATTACAAGTTATCTAGGAGGACTTCAGAGGGTGATCTAGCCATTGGAGACACAAAAATACCCATTGGGAGGTTTGTGGGATGAAAAAGCTATGAAACCAGAAACAAGCCATTACAGTCATTGGGTCGGCTCAATTTTTTATTGGATTGGCTCAGTCCTCACTAGGTCAGGTTAGTTTTCAGCATGGTCAGTTTCGTATCAGTGGATCAAAAAATATCTATTTCTATTTTCTACTATCTTCTAAAACTAGGTCGGTAATCTTTTTGACTAGGTTGGCCAAGTTGTTACTAGATCAGCTCAGTTGAAGACTGAATCAGCTAAATTCCCTGGATCTTGAATAATCATCTTTCTATGCTTTTTATCTTTTATTTTCACTGAGACTAGGTCAGCTCAGTTCTTGACTGGGTCAGCTCAGTCTATATGCCAAGCATGCCAAGATTGTTTATGAGCATTTCTTCTTTAATTTAATTTATAGGCTAGACTTACCTTCTTAACTTGATTTTATCCTTGTTAAAACCTCTTGAAGAATGTGTCCAGTCTAGAGTTTCTTCTCTAAAATCTTGAGTGTTGATTTTCCATTTAGATGATGGAAAATACTTGGACTTTGTGAGCTTTTGAAATTTATAACTACATATTCTCATAAACAATATTAGTAACTTAACAATTTATACTTGACTACTTTTGTTATCATCAAAATTAATCAAGAGTCAACAATCTTTCCCTTTTTGATGATGATAAAGTTCTTTGAGTATAACCTTTCCTTTAAATTTTAAAATGATATATACATTCAATCTTACCAATTAACTTATACATCATATTCATTCAGAATTTATGAATTTACATATGCTCCCTTTGAATATGATAATTATGTTTAATTTAAATCAAATTTTGTATTACTCACCCTTACCATGTGCCAAAAGTTTTAAATTAGTAATTTTGAGTTATAATTTATTGCAAATTTGTAATTCTAATTGAATTCCAATTGTTACTTATTTTTATACTCATTCTTCATTCAATTCTTACTTAGGTGATGCCCATTCTTTTCACTTGATTTTATTTCAATTGATATCCATTTTTATACTCATTTTTCTCTCCCTTTTTGTCATTATCAAAAATTATGCAATATAAAAAGAAATGTGAGCAAACATGAAAGAATATAAACTTCATTCATTCATAAGAAAAATTTGATACAATGCGAAACAAAATCAAACTTCATTCATTCATTTATAGATACAAAAATTCTAAAATCTCAAAATTTTGAAGTTTGAACAATACATAACTTAAATATTCCCAACTAAAATGCTTTAGATGTTACAACGTGTATCCTATATGCATCCTAATCTAAACTAGGCTCTAAAGGGTCAGAGGAAGCTAGATCCATGGGTGCAAAAGTATGCTGTTCGGCAAACACCTTCTTCACAGCATTTTTGATTAATGAAGGAAGACCACCCGAGATTCTGTCATACACTCTATCAGATACGCACTATATAATCTCCTCAATTTGATCTTCATCGAGTCTAACAGTGGACGAAGTTAGAGTAGGTGCAAGATGTTGTGGCATGGGCTCTGGCATATTTCTTTCTTTCCCTTCCTCATCTAACTTTATCCAATTACCATTTATCTTTTTGAATTTCATCCTTTGCATTGACTTTAGATTATATGTATCATAGTGCTGCAGTTTCTTACTAGGTTCTTTCTCTAGGCTAACTCCAAAATCTTGAAAGACTAGGATCAGGAACATCCCATATGGTAGAGCAGGCTTTCTCCTTTGAGATGCTTCTTGCATCACCTTCAAAATCAGAGTTGAAAGATTAAATTTTTCTCTCTTTAGTATGTGATACATAACTGCTATGTTGTTTTTTATCAGAAAATCAAATCTTCTTATTCTAACGATGAGAATTTTGGCAAAAATATGATGTAGAAGCCTATGCTCTCCTGATAGATCTCTAGCATGAATCTCCTTGAAATGCATAGCATCGTCTCTTCCAAATAGAAATTGCAACCCACTTGCTCAATCATCAAGTCTTTCAGCTCCAACAATGGGTGCCCCAAGCAAACTACCTAGCTTTTCCATAGTCAAATTTATCATAACTTTCTTTACTTCTGTTTCAAAGGAATTTGGTCTAACACTAGCATTTTCATAGAATTCCCATAGAGATTTGGATATGTTGGAAGATTAATAGCAGAGCATAAGTATTTCCAACCTTGATATTTTAGACATTCTTCGATCTTAAATTCTTCTCTTTCCAAGAAATCAAAATCAACACTCCTTCCCATTGTTACTGCCCTAGAAGAGAGAGGCATGAGTACAGATGATGGAGATGGTGGTGATTTTGAAGAGGGAGACTGAGTAGGTTGAGTAGATGCTGCTAGAGGAGGTGAAGAGGGCTAAGATGACCCAGATGAATAGTCTTCATGAAATTTTATTTGCCATTCTTCACCGTAAACCCCTCTTCTTGGCAACCAAACTGGACAGGCATGCTTAATCCGAGGAGTTACCAGATGTTTCTTGGGCGCCATGAATCCAAAATCCTCTTCAAAATGTAGCAGAAATGGGTTTCTGAGGAGAGGGTTTGGGTTTCTAGGGTTCGTTTGATAGATGGCTAAGAAACGAAATCTAAAAGGCCATCGGTCATTTTGTTTAAAAAACAAAACTCTTGACAACTTAGTCGACTAAGTTTTTAATGAAGAAAAAATTGAGTCGGCCCAATACTGGGATGACAAAGTTTTTCAAAAGAAAAATAGTGGGTTGGCTCAATTTGGCATAGAGCTAAATTTTTTATGTTTCAAAGCCAAAAATTAGGCAATTTATCATGCCTTTCTAAATGAAATAAAATGCGAATGAATTCAAACAAATCCATCATATGAAAACTAATCATTTCAACATCAAAAGCTCATTTAGACATTTTTTTTAACAAATTGGATCAAATAAATTTAATTGCTTTCTTATTGTACAAAATCATTTTTCATTTAAGGATTTGGTAAAGATATCTACAACTTGATTTTTAGTAGGCACATATTCAAGGATTATATCATTATTTTGAACATGCTCTCTAATAAAATGATGTCTTACTTCTATATATTTTATTCTTGAGTATAATATAGAATTTTTAGTTAAATTTATAGCACTTATGTTGTCACATTGAATAGAAATATTATTATAAGTAATACTATAGTCTTCTAGTTATTGTTTGATCCATAATAGTTGAGCACAACAACTTCTAGCAGTAATGCATTTGGCTTCTACTATAGATAGAGCTACCGAGTTTTATTTCTTACTAAACCAAGAGATCAAGTTCACTCTTAGAAATTAATATGTACCATTTGTACTCTTTCTATCTAAGCAACAACTAGCAAAATTTAAATCATTATATCTAATTAAGTCTAATAAAAATTATTTAGAGTACCATAAACCAACATCTTAAGTATTTATTAGATACTTAAAAACTCTTTTAACTGCAACTATATATGATTTCTTAGGATTTGATTAATAACATGCACACACGCATACACTAAATATTATGTTCGGCCTACTTGTAGTTAAATATAGTCAAAATTCAATCATACCTCGATATAGCTTAAGATCTACTATTTTTTCTTTTGGATCTTGATCAAGCTTGCAACTTGTGCTCATAGGGGTGCCACTTTCTTTGACATTCTCTATTTTAAATTTTTTTAATATTTTTCTGATGTATTTGCTTTAGTTGATGAAGATTTCTTATTTGATTGCTTGATTTGGAGTCTGAAAAAAAAATTGAGATCTTCCATCATGCTCATCTTAAACTCATCCTACATGAGGCTAGCAAACTCTCTACAGAAAATCTCATTAGTAGCACCTAATATTGTAACATCCCGGACCAGCAAAATAATAGAATTAAAAGATTTTTGTTTGTATATATGTGGTGTAGTAGTTTATTTATGGTATGTTTGAGTTATTTGAGCATAGATTATAGCTATCTGTCATGTCAAATTCTGAAAATTTTTCTA
Source organism: Cocos nucifera (assembly GCA_006176705.1). Classification (NCBI taxonomy): domain Eukaryota; kingdom Viridiplantae; phylum Streptophyta; class Magnoliopsida; order Arecales; family Arecaceae; genus Cocos; species Cocos nucifera. Next base: position 590,569 of record QRFJ01000192.1, read on the forward strand.
AGTTTGAAAGTAGCACCTATTTGGAGAGCTATATAAAATATGAATTTTCTTAAGACCAAAATTGATGGTAATTGATCCTTAGGTGTTGATGACTCTCAAGATGAATTTTAATAAATGTTGAGACCCTTTAACCTATTTAATTTGAATGAGAAAAGTTTTAAAAGTTTTGAGTTTTGAAAAATTTGAGCTAGAACTCAAGTTTTGATATCTTATTCTTGAGAATTTTAATTTTTTTGATATTTTTATTGATTTCAAATAGGAGGGTATTCCTTATTTATATTTATCTTTTAAAGTTAATGAAGAGTAAAATAAATGAGGACATTAACTTAAAAGAAAAAATATAAATAAGTAGAGTATTGAGTAAAGCTGTTAGCAGAGAATGCAACTAAAATTTCTGAAATCTAGGAAAAGGGATCGACACTTCTTCAAGAGGTGTCAACACTATCTTAGGAAAATAGAGAAGGATTTTTAGAAAGTTTTGTGGTACCACGAGGTGGGTCGACACTTGCCTGCAAGGTATTGATACTTTTATGTGAGGGTCAACCTATGGGATGACCTGAGGGACAACCTATTTGATGAAAGGGCTGATCTAGGGTCTGACCTATGTTGGGGTGTCAACCCTTCTTCTCTAAGATGTCGATCCCAATTGTGAAAATTTTTTTCAATCGTAAAAATTTCTAGGAGCAGGTTTTAACCAAGAAGGTTTTAAGTTATAATTTTAAAATAATTTTTTAAAAAATGATTGAGCAGCTTGAGGGCATTAACTAATAGTAGAAAATTCATCTGAATAACACCTATTAGGCTAGAAATTAGATGGATTTTTGTTGGGATGACACATAGCAAGGTTCTTCCTAGTTTATTCTTTTTCCAAAAATAAAAGCCATCAGTTCCTGTTATGGTTGTTCTGAGTTCTAAAGTTAAGCAGAGAAGAAAGGAAAGGGAAGAGAGCTAGAGAAGGAAGGTTCTTTAATGAGAAATCAAGAAAAATTCTATTAGAAAAGAAATGAGTTCATTATAAACTGATTGGATAAATGAAAGGTTGCTGTTGTCAGAAAAAGAGAGAAACTGGTTCTGTAGCAGCAAAATTAAGCCAGCTGAGGGAAGGAAAAAAGAATTTAAAGAGTGCTTCGGGATGAGCCAGAAAGCAAGGTAGTTTAATTTCCAATTAAGATGAGTGGATTTCCATCTATAAATGGTGTTTTCAAAGTATTTTGTTATGTAAAAAGGTGTATTTGAAAAGCATGGTAGTTTCTTAGTATTTTGTAGTTTACATATTTGTAAACAAGCATGGATAAAAGTATGGTTTCTAAATAGTCTTTGTGCACTGCATATGCAAATAATTATGCATACAATTTTGATAGCATGGCTTTGATAATTTTCAATAAGTTATATAGTGATATCTAACATGGTGTTATCTCATACATGGTTTACTTTGTTTATGTATCGTGGAGGCTTATTGATATGTGTGTTATCTGATGGAACTACTCATCTGAGAGTGTATTGAGGGACTGCTCAATTCAGAGTATGTTATGATGGTGGTATGATTATCCATATGAGAGTGTGTCGGTGGGACTGCTCATATGAGGATGTGGTTGTGAGTGTAAATGTGGTATTGGTTATTCGTATGAGAGTGTATCATGGGATTGCTCATACGTAGATATGATTATGATGTAATTTTTTTATGAGAGTGTGTTATAGGATTGCTCATATATGGATATGATTATGGTATGATTTTTCTTATGAGAGTGTCATGAGACTACTCATATATGGATATGATTATGATGTGATTTTTCCTATGAGAATGTATCATGGGACTGCTCATAGGTGGATGTGATTATGATTATGGTGCAGTTGCTCATAAGAAATCTTATGGTGATAAGTTGTTGTGATACTATCAGTGGCAAGCAAAGGTATGTATTTATTTTGAAAGAAAGTTGTTGTGTGATTTATTTATGTTGGTACATTTATATTTGGAAGCTTATTAATAGCAAGTTATGCATGGTTTTATAAGCATTATACTGACCCCATTTTTACTCATTGATAGTTGGATACACACTCACTGAGACCTTTTCAAGTCTCACCCCTCACTCTTTTTATCTGTAGTCTTGGAGTAGCTGAGCCCAGAGGATTATATTAGCATGTGTATCAGCACCTTTAGCAGATGAAGTATTTGGGATGTTGGTTTATAAAAGAAATGTATTCTGAAATGTATTGTATAGCTAAGTTAGTTAAATCAAAAACTAGTATATGTATATATTATAGTTGTTTTAAAAAGGCATGTATAAAGAATGATTTAATAGTTAAAAGTATTAAGATTTGATACCTCGAATTCGATGCACAGCAAGAAGCAAATCAATTGTCAGCATAGTAGTTAGGCTAGCTCTGATACACAGTCGAGCCAGCTCAGATTGAGATTGAGCTAGCTCGAACCACAATTGAGCCAGCTCTCTCGGGCAGTAGACAGCAGGAGTTCGAGCAAGATGCAGTCGAGCCAACTCGATTCCTGATCGAGCTAGCTCGATGGAGGTGAACAGAACACGATAGGATTTTTTTTATTTTGACTTGGATTATGATTAATCCAAGGGGTCTACAAGAGTTGCGCATGGACCATAGGATCCAACGGTTATGAAGGGTTATGGTCATGATCTGAAGGTCGAAAAATATTTCAAGACTTCATCAAGAATATGTTCAACTCATATTAGGAGAACGAGCCCTGTTAGGATAACTGTGAACTGTTGAGAAGAGAATTCTCATCCTATTTAAAGGATTGAGGTGCTATGGAGCAAAAAAAAGATGGTGCATGTGGTGTGAGAGGCACATAAAGAGGCTTAGGTAGCCACCGAGAGGATCTTGACAGAGCATCGAGTACGTACAGCCTATGAGAGAGAGAAGCAATAGGTGCATAGCATCTGATGATTAAGCTATGAGGGCAGAACATCTTGTAGCTTCAGTGGGTCTCCTTTGAATTCTGAGAGAGCTTTTATGAGGGTACCTTCTAGTTGAGAGAAATTTATGTATGGTGAGATGAGAGTGGGTGTACTCCTCTTATACCTATTTTTTTCTTTCATAGTGAAGCTTTGCATGCCCCATGGAGACGAGCCTTTTGGCTAATCCATGTACTTGATTGTTTTCTTATTTTATTTCTTCCTTCTTTCTGCCACAATAATTTGGTACTAGATCCTTAACAAGCAGTATCAAAGTAGTTGATATCCCAACAATTTGATATCAAAGTGAGTTGATACCACAATAATTGGTATCAAAGTCAGATAGTACTAGAGTGTAGATTATAACAGTGGATAGAGATTGAAGAATATGGAGAAGATAAGCACAATCAAGATGGAGATCAATAGGTTCAATGAGAAGGATAATTTCTCCTTGTGGTAAGTAATGGTACAGAATGTCCTCATCCAACATGGGTTGATCGATGCTCTCTTGTATGACAAGATTTCAGCCACCATAAAGATGAAGGATTGAAAGTAGATCTAGATGCAGGTGGTGAGTACGATCTATTTATACCTAGCAGATGATGTGGTGATCCATATATTTGGTGAGACTTTTCTGACAGTGCTATGGTTGAAGCTTAAGCAGTTGTACATGGTGAAGTCGCTCACCAACATACTATTTCTTTGGAGACAGTTCTACCACCTATGGTTGGATAAAGGCCAGAGCGTACAGGAGCATCTATCCAACTTTTAGAAGATCCTCACTGATCTTCTTAACATTGGTGAAAAAATTAAGGAAAAGACCAGGGCGTTGGCCTTGCCAGCATCGCTCCTCCCTTCATATGAGTCCTTGGTAACTGCTCTTCAAGTAAAAAATAGCACCATCAAGATGGATGAGGTCACTGCAGCGATACTCCAGAACGAGATTCTCAGGAAGAAGAACCCAACTTCGAGCTCAGATGATGGTAGCTCAGCTTTAAAGATTTTTGGAGTAGAAGGTAGTAGACGGAGTGACAAAGAATCACGAGGACGACAATCTAGGTCCAAGATGAGGGATCCTAGCAAGATCAGATGCTATAGGTGTGATGAGTTAGGGCTTCGAGTCAAGGATTGCCCATAACTCAAGAATCAGATGAGGGCTACTACAGCGACGGCCAGTAGCGAGTCAGAGGATGATGTCCTAAAGATATTTGATGAGGTATCTAGTTCTTTTCAATAGTGAATTTTAAATTCTGCATGCATATATCATATTTATTGCAGAAAGGAGCAATTTGACTTCTTGGAGAGCAGTGATGGCATTGTTTATCTACCGAATGGATTGAGCTGTGCGATCAGAGGCATCGGGATGGTCAACTAGAAGACACATGATGGTGCAGTGAGAAGATTGGGGAAGGTCTGATACATATCCAATTTTAGATAGAATCTTATCTCACTGAGCAGACTAGATTTAAACGGCTACAGGTGGGTAGCTGGTGATGAAATCCTGAAGGTTATGCACGATGATAAGATGATATTGGTAGGGAAAAAGAAGACAAGAGGACATTACTATATGGCAGGAAGCTCAGTGTGAGGTGAAGCTTCAGGAGCCAGAGAAAGCCCAGTGCAAGGTGGAGCTCCAGATGGAGATGGATCGGGCATGAGATGGGAGACTTGGGAGGATGAGAGGCGACATCGTAGAGTGAAGTTTCTACTACTATGGGAGAATTCTCCAAGCAGGTCTTTGGTCAAAGTGGATACAACTCATGATGGAGGTGGGATCGAGCGGCCTAGCTTGACTCCCACATTTGTCCATCTATGAGATAGTAGGCGTGCCCTAGGGCATGGGGGTGAGATGGATCACAAGCTCTCAAAATCAAGTGGAGGCTGAATGTCGAGTCAAGATGGAGATTGTTAGGATTTGATGCCTCAAATTCGATTCACAACAAGAAGCAAATCAGTTTTCAGCATAGTAGTCGGGTCGACTCTGATACGCAGTCGAGCTAGCTTGGATTGAGATCGAGCCGACTCGAACTATAGTTGAGCTGGCTTTCTCAGGCAGATAGATGTAGGAGTCCGAATGAGATGTAGTCGAGCCAGCTCGACCCCTAACCGAGCCAGCTTGATGGAGGTGAATAGAACATGATGGGATTTTTTCTATTTGGACTTGGATTATGATTAATCTAAGGGATCTATGGGAGTTTCATATGGACCACAGGATCCAACAGCTATGGAGGGTTGCGATCATGATCTGAAGTCAAAAAATATTTCAAGACTCCATTAAGGACATGTTCGACTCATATTAGGAGAACGAGCCCTATTAGGGCTCCTGTGAACTATTGAGAAGAAGATTCTCATCCTATTTAAAGAGCTGAGGTGCTGTGGAGCAAAAAAAAAAAAGATGGTGCATGTGGCATGAGAGACACATAGAGAGGCTTAGGCAGCCATCGAGAGAAGCTTAGCAGAGCGTCGAGTACATGCAGCCCGTAAGAGAGAGAAGCAGCAGGTGCATAGCATTTAGCGAAGAGGCTATGAGGGTAGAGCATCTTGTAGCTTCTATGGATCTCCTTGAGATTCTGAGAGATCTTTTGTGAGGGTAGCTTCTAATTGAGAAAGATTTATGTATGGTGAGTTAAAAGTAGATGTTCTCCTCTTGTACCTTTTTTTTTTCTTTCATAGTGAAGCTTTACATGCCCCATGAAGATGAGCCTTTAGGCTGATCCACATACTTGATTTTTTTTTAATTTTATTTCTTTCTTCTTTCTGCCATAATAATTTGATAATAGATCCTTAATAAGCAATATTAGAATAGCTGATATCCCAACAGTTTGGTATTAGATCGAGTTGACACCACAACAAAAAGCTTGAGTTTGCTTATATGAGATATTGGGTTAAGTAATGATATTTGTTTTAGTAAGATAAGAAATTGAGATTTAAAATGTTTGTGTTGTAGATGAAAGAATTGTTTAGCTTAATTAAAAATAGATTATTATTTGATGTATAACTCAGCATAGCTATAGTTTAGAAATTTTCTTAACCTTTAGATAAGAGTGGGGTGTGGCATCGTCACCCGTTTTAATCAGGGGTGGGGTGTTACAAATACAATGTCATCAATATATAATTATACAATCAATAAATCACTTGATTTTTTTAATAAATAGTATTTTATCTATATTACCTATCTTAAAATTGTTATTTAGTAAGAGCTTACTCAATCTATCATACCAAGCCATAGGTGCTTGTTTTAATCCATATAGAGCTTTCTTAAGTTTGTACACATGATTAGGTAAATCTTGATTTTCAAAACTTGGAGATTGTTCTACATAAACTTTCTCCTCAATTAAACCATTTAAGAATGTACTCTTTACATGCATTTGAAAAAATTTAAAGTTCATGAAGCATGCAAATGCTAAGAGCAATCTAATAGCTTTAAGTCTAGTTATGGATGCAAAGAATTTATTAAAAGCAATACCTTTTTCTTAATTATATCATTGTGCAACTAATCTAGTCTTATTTCTAATTACATTGTCCTTCTCAACAAGTTTATTTCTAAAGGCCCATTTAGTACCAATTACAAGAAAGTTTTTAGGTCTTTCAACTAATTCCCAAACTTTGTTTCTTTTGAATTGGTTTAATTCTTGTTGCATTGCTAATATCTAGTTAGGATCTTTTCAGCTTCCATTATATTTTTAGGTTCAAAATATGATATAAAGGCAAAGTGATTTATAGCTTCCCTAAGTGATGCTCTAGTTCTAACACCATGAGATGGATCACCTATTATTAATTTCTTAGGATGATTATGATCATACCTCCATTCTTTTGGTAAGTTGGATGTACCTTGTTCATCTTGAGATTGTGGAAACCCTTCTTCAACCTCTTGCTCTTTATCTTTTTTTCTTGAGAGGGAGTATCTTTAAATATTATATCTTTCAATTTTTTTTTAGAATTTTTTACATCCACATCAAGCTCTTCTTCTCTTACTCTTAGAGAGTTAGTTTCATAAAAAATAACATGCATGGATTCTTCTATAATCAATATTCTTTTGTTAAATACTCTATATGCTCTACTATGTGATGAATAACCTAGAAAAATTTTTTGAATCAGATTTTGCATCAAACTTATCTAGTTTATCTTTATCATTTATTAAAATAAAACATCTACATCCAAAAATTTTAAAATATGAAATATTAGTCTTCTTTTCTATTGGGGGTAAAATAACCCCTATCGAAGTCCTTGGTTGCCGACCTCATCCTATGGGAATTCACCAATCTTCTCAGCAATAGGTCCATGCTACGAAACTTGTCGAAAGTGCATTGAAGTTCGGCCAGATGATCTAAGATAGTAAAGGAGAACTATTATTTTACTAACCCTATTTTTTGACTTAGAATGAGTAACAGGATCAGAGCCCAGTCCTCCCAATCTTGATTGGTGATGAATTTCAAAGATGGGTGGGGTCCTATATTGTAAATGATGAACTCCTTCAGTCACACTCCTTTCGGACGGACTCCTTCAGTCGCGCACCTTCCGGACGAACTCCTCCAATCGCGCTCCTTTCGGATGGATCTCCCCAATCATGCTACTTCCAAATGAACTCCTCCAGTCATGCTACTTTTGGATGAATTCCTTTAGTCACGCTCTTTTTTGATGGACCCCTTCAGTTGCTCTCCTTCTGGATGAACTCTTTTAGTTGCGCTCCTTCCAGATGAACTCCTTCAATCGCGCTCCTATCGGACAAACTCCTCCAGTCATGCTTCTTTCAGACAAACTTCTTCAATCACCCTCCTTCCAGATGAACTCCTCCAGTATCTAGAACACAGCTAAATTTCTCAAAGTCATAAGAGACCATTTCAATGGACGTCAACTAGATGCATGTTTGTTGTACGCTGATTGACTCTCAAGCTCGATCGATCAATCTTGAACTCAACTTGCTAGCATCTATAATCAACCAGCAGGCACAGAGATCCCCAATCTCTGTCCAAACTTCTTCAAATAGATTTCAACTACTTGCAAGTTGCGATAAATGATAGCCCATTCTTTGTAACAAACTCCACGTGGCCTCGGTGGCCCACTACCAGATAGTTACTGCTGTTGTTGATCCAAAGATTTATTTTGATGATGATAAAGAGCTTTGAGTATAAGTTACTAATGTTGTTTATAAGGTTATATAGTTGTAGAAGTCAAATGCTCACAAATTTCAAATGTTTTCCAATATCTAAGTAAAGAATCACTACTCAAGATATGAAAAAAGAAATTCAAGATTGGACACATTCTTCAAGAGGCTTTAATGAAGATAAGATCAAGTCAAAAAGATAAGTCTAGCATATAAATCAAATTGGAGAAGAAAGTCAGACAAGCATGCACACTGAGCTAATCTAATCTAAAACTAAGCTGGCCTAGTCTCAGTGGAAACAAAAGATAGAAAGTATAGAAAGTAAAATTTTTTAGACTCAGAAGACTGAGCTGATCCAGCTATAAACTGAGCCAACCCAGTGGGATTGAGCTGACCCAGTCAAAAATTGAGCTGATCTAGTGACTATAATGGCTAGTTTTCAAATCTATAGCTTTTTCATCCCATGGGCTTTTCAATGGCTATTTTCTTATCTCCAATGGCTAGATCTCTTTCTGAAGACTTCCCAGATGTCAAAAAATGGTGTATAGCCTCAAGAATATATATGAAAACCCTTAGAGCATTAAGAACATATTTTTGAGAGCATATTGAGTATTCTTTGAGAAAGTTAAGAAGTGAGCTGAAAAGAGAAAAGAAGAAATTATTTTTAGAGTGATCCTTTGTCCTTCCACTACAAATCATCCTCGTGAGAGTAAGAGTAAAGAGAATCAAGAAGCCTTACAATCTCTCAATCATTCAAGGAGAAGAAATCAAGCCTACAAGTAAAGCAACTTAGATTTTCTTCTCTTACACTTCAAAAAAGTTTATTTTAATTATATTTCTATATTTTGTTTCAAGTTTCTTGGGGTGAGAAATTTGGGTTGGTACAAGCCTTGAATTGGATGATTGTATTGGTTTGATTGATTTGCTAAAGTTAAAATCAATCAGGGTTGATTGTTAGTTCAGAGAAAAATAATTACTTATGAGATTTTGGTTGGTGATCCGAGAAAAACCAATTGGGTTGATTGTGTGCCCAAAAAATAATCTTATACGCTTTTGGTTGGTGATCTAGGAAAAACTAACTGGATTGATTATGAGCTCGAAAAATAATCTTGTACGGTTTTGGTTGGTGAGTTAGAAAAAATCAACTGGATTTGATTATGAGTCCAAAAAATAATTGGACTGTAATTCTAGTTATGAATTATAGTTAAATTTCTAAGGGATATACTTGGAAAGTGTACGTAGGTACTAAGTTTGGCACCAAACCACTATAAAATTATTATGTTTGTGATTGTGTGTTATTGTTCTATTACCTTCATTCACTATACATTACGTAGCTTATTTGATTTGACACTTAAGTAGTTTAATCTACTCACATCTTAAGTTTAAATTTGAAATATCCAATTTATCCCTCTCTTGGGTAGCCATACCTAGGCAATAATTGGTATCAGAGTGGGTGCTCTAATATTTGATTGTTAACCTAGCAGTTAAAGAATAAAAGATCTTGGCAATCCAAAATAATTTTTTTTTTAATGATGGACATTCTATAGATAGACCTCCATTGTTTGATGGCTCAAATTATTCTTATTGGAAAGATATGATAAAAAGCTTCATTCAAGTACATGACTATAATCTATGGAAGATTATTGTCAATGGCCCTCACATACAAAATACATCATTTGTTGATAGAGAAGCAATGCATCTAAATGCTAAGACCATGAACATGCTTTATTACTCCTTAGACTTAAATGTATTTAATACAATTTTTTCATGTATTTGAGTAAAACATGTATAGGAGAAATTGAAAAGAATTTATGAGAAAATAAATCAAATAGAAGAACCAAGCTCCCAAGAAGAAAAAGAAGCTCACTCTAACCTATGCGTCACGTCTAATGAGGATAAAAAGAAGAAGAAACAAAAGAAGAAGAAAGCATCAATTAAGGAGGAGCAAAGCAAGGAGAAGAAAAATGAGAAAGAGGAAGAAAGTGTTATAAATCTTTTCCTCATGACCAATAAAGATGAGGTAAATTTAGAAAATTCTTTTCAATTTATATTTGATGAATTATTTAAAGCCTTTAATGAATTAATGGATGAATTCAAAAAATTAAGGCTGAAAAATAAAGAAATCAAAAAGTCTAATCTTCTTTTAGCTAATGAAAAGAATAAATTGTTAAGTAAAAGGAAGATATCTTAAAAGAAAAGAATACTTTGGCTAAAGAAAAAAAAGAATGGATTAAATCTAAAAATTTTTTAGTTGAAGAAAACATTGAGCTTAAAAAGAAAAATGATATTTTAAGATCCTTCCTAAAAGAAAATGAAAATCTTTTAAATGAAAATAAAGAGCTCTTAGGAGAAAATGAAAAATTAAGAAGAGAGATTGAAGTTTTAAATCTATTACTGAAAAGTTTACCATTAACTTTCAAAATCTTCAATCTATGGTAAATAATAATAATAATGCTATTTTCAATAAAATAGAAACTAATTTTAATTCTTCAAGAAAATAGCAACAAACTAAAAATTTGATTACTAGAGCCTCACTTAAAAATGATTCAATAGTATGTTTCAAATGTAACAAAGTAGGCCATAAAATTTTAGAATATAATTTTAAAAAAATTGATCATATTTTGGTTAGACAAATTTGGATTCTAAAAGAAATCTTGAGCACTAACTCAAATGGATCCAAGAAAATTTGGGTATCAAAAATTATGAAGTAATTTTGTAGGTATATCAAGGATCCAATGAAACTAAAGGAGGAAAATTCTTTAGATGGATGCCTTGAAAATAAAAATGGATGGATGATGCTATTGGATAAAATCTAAATATTTTTCTCATATCATACCATCAATGATTGTTAAAGTTATTTTGATTGAATCTATTAACTTTAATATAATTTCATATTATGTTTATTTGCTTGAAATTCTTTTCATATATTAGTAAGATTAGTATGATTGATTGATTTTGATGATTTGAATACTTTGATTTTAAGAGATCAATATGCTCTCCTCTAAATATCATGTTATAATATAAATTAAAATTATCTTAAAATTCAACATGATATAATAGCTTCCCATATTAATTTTATAATTGATAAATTTAAATTAAAAGATGCTTAACTGGATATGAATGTTTCTGATTTGCTGAACATACAAGTAAAACTAAATTTGATATTTCCTCATAAAATACTAAATAATTAAAATTTTAATAAAAATTAGCATGAAATAAGTATTTAAAGACAAGACATCAATAATAAAATTTAAAATGCCTAATGTATTAAGTTACATTGCATTTTAGGTTAATACCTAAGGATTTGAAATCCAATAGTAAGATCAACACATAGAGCCAATATCTAATTTCTTTTTATTTTAATCTCAATTGATTTTGTCCCCCAACCTGAAGAATGCCTTTCATACTTGGTATCAAATTAAATTTGATATGTGCTTTCATATTTTATTCATATTATTTTCAAGCAATGAATCTAAAAATTGGTTTTTGTTTAATTTTTAAGTGGTATCAAGATAATTATTATTTATTTTAAATTTTAAAACTATTGGTATCAAAATTTTAATAATTATATTAAATAAAAATTTAAAATTATCTTTGATTCAAAATTATTATTTGATCTGAATTTTAGTTCAATTGGTATCATAACTTGTATCAAAAAATCTATTTCTGCCTTGAATTCCATCGCATTATCTTTTGACAAAAAGAAAAAAATGTTTTATCTCAAATATAGTTTTGCATAGCTTATATGATTTCATTTGAGATAACATCAATAATTCATATCTTTTTAAAACTTAATTAAGTGATATGTCTTAAGAAAAAGAAGACTTGAGTTAAACAAAATATCTCTCTAAGATTTGTTTTATATAATTTATTGATATCAATTCAAATTAATTTATCAAGATAATTTGATCTAAATTTAAATTGATTCATCTTTTTTGATAAAAAACTTCAATGATTGATATCAAATAGATCATTATTATCTTATATTCTATTACTCTATCTTTGATAAAAAGAAGAAAATATATCCTTGCATATAATCTGGTTTTCATGAATATATTTTTGACATTATACCTTAAATAAATTATAAGATTAGTATCTTTATACTTCAAATTGATTGATACTACTTAAGAAAAAAAAAATATTTTTTAAAAAAAAATTCTTATGATATATCTAAATTCTTAATTTTGAAAGAAATAATTTATCTCAGATTTTTAAAGCTTAAAGCTATCCCTTAAACTAAATTTAAAAAGTATTTCTTTTTGAATCTATAGTTAAAAAAATAAAATTACTGTATCATGATTATGATTGATTATTTGATTGATGGCTGATTGTTTAAAACTCAATATACTTACTTTAAATATGTACAATAGAGAAAGAAAATAATTTGATTTTAAAAGACTATTTAATTGAAAGTACCTTTATTTGAAAAATTAAGGAAGAGAATTTATTTAAGATGAATTAGTTATTAAATTGATATTAATCAAATTTGAAAATCTAAGCATAAAAGTTAAATTAGTATTAGTTAAAGATTAATGTGGTATCAATTAATAGTGCTTAACTTGAAAGAAAAAGGAAAAGAATAAATTTAAAAATATCATGTGATGAATTTTATGATATTCACTTTTAAAAAATAAGAGGAGAGACATTCATTGCAAATTGGTATTGAAAATATCGATATTAATCTTAAATTCTCAATCATTTATCTTATAATTCTATCAAATTTATACTTTATTTTAATTGATTTCAATCTCTCAATCAAATACCTTATAAGCTTTTCAATTTGTGCTTTCATGTATTTATTCAATTTGATTTACTTGATTTAAGATGCTATTAATTTAAAGTAGTATTAGACAAATAAATTATTCTTCAATGTGGAAACTTGATTAAAGTGGTATCATTCATATGCTGATTTCATAATTTGATTTATCTGAATGTTCTTGATATTCTTGAAGTTGAATTGAATTGAAAACTCTTCTTACTTATAGAAATAAATTTATAAAATTTTTAATATACAATATAAGATCTTTATAAAATTATTTTCAGCTTCGATAGTATCTTCCATACTCTTTCAATACATATATTTTCAAAGTTTAATTGACTAAAACTTCTTAAGAAAAGTAAAGAATAAATATTAAAATTAGTGTTATTTGTTTTTTACATGTTATACTTGTTTTATTTAAAAATCTCTATTTTTTGTAATTAAATTGAAAATCTAAATTGATGGTATTAAATAGAAATTTGGCATCATACATACTTTACTTGGTATCAAATATGCTGAAATATCTTGAAAAGCTCTATCCCTAAATATTGACTTGAAAAATCTAAATTTAAACCTTTTAGAAAGGAGGAGAGTAATATCAATATAAATTTGATATCAAACATGCTTATTTTCATATTAAATATCCTATAAAGTTCAAATTTAATATGCTCTTGAAATTAAATCAAAATTTTTTGAATTTGATATTTTTTTTAAAAAAATTGATTGATTTTGATGATATATTTCACATGATTTATTTGATGCATAAAGATTTTTTTTAAGAAATATTATGCTTAATTTCTTTATTCAAATCTTTGAAAAGATCTATTCCTTTTAAAGCTTAAAAGTACATATTTAAAAATCGTGATCAAAGAGTTATACTTATTTAATGTTTGATATTTGAATTCAAGAAAATTTCTAAAAGAGAAGCGATGTCTTACGCATGTTTTAAATCAAAAGACAAGTTTTCAAAGGGGAAATGATTCATTTGACTTTATTTTTTGAATTTGATACATCTTTCATTTGATACACTCTTACATCTTGTTGATTTTGATTGTTTTTCTTAATCCTTTCTATAAGCTTTTCAATGTTATCAAAAATGAGAAGAGGAATGTTGAGTATATGCTTAATGAATTGATGCTTAAAATACTCAATAATTTGATCCTTGAAACCTTAATACTCATTGATTTGAATTAAGATATTATAATGTAATAAGTATACAAAAAATATGCAATGAACTAAAGATAAATTAAGAATATTCATGAAGTATGCATTCATATGTTTAATCAATTATTTCATGATACATGTTGGCCAATTTTGATTGTATGTGGTGCTTATCTTGTATGGCTAACTATTTATACTTCTGATATGTAATGTAAACTTTATGTCACATCTTTATGTATTATGACTCTTATGTATTTTTAATGGTGACATCTTATTTTATCATGAAAAGAAAGAGTAGTTTTTAATTGATAATGTCAAAAAGGAGGAGAGTTATTATTAAGTATATGCTTGAGCTTAACTAGAATGAAGTATGTTTTTATTGTTTAATAGTTTCATATTTTATAAATGAGTAATTTCTTAGAAACTTACTATATATTATTTTGCATATACTCAAAAGTTTTGTCATCATCAAAAAGAAAGAGATTGTTGACCTAAAGATTGATTTTGATGATGACAAAGTGTTTTGAGTATAAGTTACTAATGTTGTTTATAAGGTTATGTACTTGTAGAAGTCAAATGCTCGCAAATTCCAAATGTTTCTCAATATCCAAGTAAAGAATCACCACTCAAGATATGAGAAAAAAATACAAGATTGGACACATTCTTCAAGAGGCTTTAATAAAGATACAATCAAGTCAAAATGGTAAGTCTAGCCTACATATCAAATTTGAGAAGAAAGGCTGACAAACAACCCTTGGCATGCTTGGCATACACACTAAGTTGACCTAGTCTAAAACTGAGCTAGTCTAGTCTCAATGAAAATAGAAAATAAAAAGCATAGAAAGTAAAATTTTTAAGACCCAGAGGACTGAGTTGACCTAGATATAAATTGAGCCAACTCAGTGAAAATGAGCCGACCTAATAAAAAATTGAGCCGACCCAATGACTATAACGACTGGTTTTTAGATCTGCAGCTTTTCATCCCATGGGCTTTCCAATGGCTATTTTCTCATCTCCAAGGGCTAGATCATTTTTTAAAGACCCTCAAGATGTCAAAAAGTGGTGTATAGCCTCAAGAATACATATGAAAATCCTTGGAGCATTAAGGACATGTTTTTGAGAGCATATTGAGTATATTTTGAGAAAGCTGAGTGAGCTGAAAAGAGATGAGGAGTTGTTTTCAGAGTGATCCTTTGTCCTTCCACTACAAACCATCCTCAAGCAAGTGAGAGCAAGAGTGAAGAGAATCAAGGAGCCTTATAATCTTTCAGTCATTTAAGGAGAAGAAATCAAGCCTACAAGTAAAGCAACTTAGATTTTCTTTTCTTGCACTTCAAAAGAGTTTGTTTTAATTATAATTCTATATTCTGTTTCAAGTTTCTTAGGATGAGAAACTTGGGTTGGTCTAAGCCTTGAATTGGATGATTGTATTGGTTTGATTGGTTAGCAAAAGTTAAAACCAATCGGGGTTGATTATTAGCTTGGAGAAAAATAATCACTTATGAGATTTTGGTTGGTATCTGGGAAAATCCAACTGGATTGATTGTGAGCTCAGAAAATAATCTTGTACATTTTTGGTTGGCGATCCGAGGAAAACCAACAAGGTTGATTATGAGCACGAAAAATAATCTTATATGATTTTGGTTGGTGAGCTAAGAAAAACTAACTGAATTTGATTGTGAGCTCGAAAAATAATCGATCTGTAATTCTAGTTATGAATTATAGTTGAATTTCTAAGGAGTATACTTGGAGAGTGGACGTAGGTACTGAGTTTGGCACCGAACCACTATAAAATTATTATGTTTGTGATTGTGTGTTATTATTCTATTACTTTTATTCACTACACATTACATAGCTTATTTGATTTGACACTTAATTAGTTTAATTTACTCACATCTTAAGTTTAAATTTGAAATACCCAATTCACCCCTCCTCTTGGATAGCCATGCCTGGGCAACAGCTGTCACTATCAGTTTATTACATGCTCCATCTATAAAAGGAATCCTCCAGATACATTTTTCCATAAGCTCTCCTTCTCCGCCATTATTCTGCTCTTTTTTTTCCTAAGTACTCCATTCTAGTTGGTTAGAAAATTGAGCATCGAAGGATCCTGCTGGAGCCATCCACCTCTAGTTTGAACTTCTTTTTGCAGGTCCTGTCGGTGTCCTCATCTCCATCCACTTCAGCAACTCCGATGTTGGCACTATTTTCTGCACCAATAGGATTGAAACTAGAGGAAGGACCCTTGAGCGCTTGTTCTAAAAGGAGTGCTCAGTCGAGTTGACCCTCTTCTTTTCTTCTTTAAATTTTTAGATCTCTTTCTCTTGATCTCTCTTTTCTAGTGAAAATGCCGCTACAGAAGACAACAACCTGGCGATCTACTACTTCCATGGCCAGATCTAGTTTAGATCTGCCTGCTCCGACCCCATCGCCGACATCGTAGCCACATCCACTAGCAGCCATGATGGATCCAAAGTAATTCAACTTGCTAGTACAGTAGGTTAGGGGCCTCACTGAAATGGTGCAGACCATACAGCAGTTTCGAACACCAATTCCATTGAAGAAATCTCTGCCAAAGCATTAAGAATTAGCATAAAGAAAGCCTATCGAGGTGAGTAGGCCTATAACCCCTGGGAAGGGGATGCAAAAGGTAGAGAGCTTTTGTTCCAACCATGATTCCTCTCCTAGAGAAACTCTCCCTATCTCCAGTTGGTGCTCCTCTGAGATCCATGATTGAAATGATGCTCTCGATCGAAAACTCTAGGAGATGAGCTGGTAGATCGAAGAGCTCCGTCATGCCACCTCGGTTCGCGATAATGACATCTACACTTATCTCCCCATCTTTGCCTGAATTATGAAGGAGGCCATCCCACCAAACTTCAAGCTCCCTTAACTAGAGAGTTATGATGGAACTTCTAATCCGATCGACCATCTTGAGGTCTTTCGGACCATGATGCTACTCCATAGTGCACCTGACACCATTCTTTATCAAGCTTTTTCTTCCACTCTGAAGGGAGAAGCAAGGAGTTTTTATTCGGGCCTTAAATTGAATACCATCTTTTCTTTTGACTAGCTAAGACATGAATTTGTGGCTCATTTCATCAGTAGTTGTCACCAAAGATGAGGCTCGGATTCCCTCATCAACATTAAGCAAAAGAAAGAAAAGTCTATTCAAGGTCTTGGAGGTCCAAAACCTGGACCAATCTATTGCCATGGCCGCACTGAAGGGTGGCCTTCAGAAAAATGATCTTTTTTTCTTGGAGAAGAAGTACCTCCGGGACATTGCCGACATGTTGGTCTGGGCCGAAGGCTATGCTCGGGCAGAGGAAACCTTAAGATTTCAGTGTGGCCTTCAAAAAAATGATCTCCTTTTTTTCTTGGAGAAGAAGTACTCCTGAAACTTTACTGACATGCTGGTCTGGGTCAAAGGCTATGCTCGGATAGAGGAAGCCTTCATATTGAAAGATGAAGAAGGGATGAAAGAGTGGCAGGTAGGCAAATCCAGCAAGCTCGTGATTGAAGAAAGGCTGGGTGAAGCTCGGCCGCACTCTCGAACCCCTTCTAAGCACAAATGAGCCTGGACTCTCCCTCCAGCTCGTCAATAAATAAGCTTGGATAGAAGACCACAATGGAACTCCCCCCAGAAGATTTCACAACTATGCTTCTCTGAATGCCACAAAGATCCAAGTGCTGATGGAGATAAAGGAGTAGCTGCCAAGGCTAGAGAAGTTGTAGAGTCACCCAACCAGATGCAACTCTAACAAGTACTATCTCTACCATCATGACCATGATCATGATACTGAAGAATATATCCAAATTTAGGATGAGATTGAAGTACCGATTAGAAGAGGTCTGCTGGATCGATTTAGGCGTAGTCAGAAAGAAGAGAAGATCGATCGAGAGCCCCATCACAGTCTGAACCACCTCAGAGGGATGAGCAGTAAGGAGATCGGCCTCCATTTGGCATCATCAATACTATTACTGGAGGACATCGATGGGGGAAAGCCAGTGGATTGGTGGAGCCAACAAAGAAGCAGCGGATTGAAGAACCTATCGCTTTCACTAAGGAAGATGCTTAAGGGGTACAGTTTTTGCATAATGACATGATTGTAGTAACTTCAAATATTATAAACTATGATGTACACCATATTTTACTTAATAATGAAAGCTCTGCTGATGTCTTGTTTTATGATGCTTTCTCTAAAATATCCATATCTGATAGGAGGATGGGTTTGATAAATTTTTCATTAGTTGGGTTCATTGGTAACACAGTGCCAATTAAATGGATAATAACTTTACAAGTTGTGGTGGGTCGGTACCCAAAGTAATCTAGAGCTTAAGTTGATTTTTAGTAGTCAAGACCCCTTCCACCTATAATGCAATCCTTGGTTGATCTAGTTTGAATGCACTCTGGATAGTTGTCTCAACTTATTATCTGAAAATGAAGTTTCCAATAGGATCTAGTGTAGGAGAGGTTTGGGGAGACCAAGCTCTGGTTAGACATTACTACACCACCGCCTTGCAAGGAGGAGGGTAAGCAAGTCCCTATCTGATGGATAGACTTGACGCCCGTGATGATTTGACTGAAGAATGGGGAGAGCCCATCAATGATCTTGTAGCAGTCCCTTTGAATAATGGAAATGAGGATCACACTATCTAGATTGGCTACAATTTAAAAGGAGAAGTTAGGAAGCAACTCATCTCTTTCTTGCAAAGGAATGCTAACATTTTTGCCTGGGTACCTATAGATATGCTAGGAATTAATATAGAATGATCAATTATCGGTTAATCTCAAATCATCATAAAAAATATTTGACTAAAATAAAAAAGGAAAAATCCTAATTTTGACCAGGTTCGTTCAGATCTGATCGAATCAAGAGATATATTTCAAAAATTTTTTTTCTTTGATCCTAATCAGATCTTGGGATGTTTTAGATCTGATTCTTATTATTTTAATAAATAAAATAAAATAAGATAAATTAAATCAAATTTAATTTACCTTGATTTGGGTAATCCTATTACCCTGTTGATGATCCTGTTGCAGCGGAAGGTTCTGGATCTAGCCACGCAAGCGCCTGGCCTCTACCGGTATCCACTCGGGTTGGATCTGGAGATCCTCTTCTTCTCTATCACATCCTCCAAAAATCAGATCTGGATCTGATCTGGAGGATCTTCAAAACTCTTTTGAAGATCAGCAGTCGTCCTTTGCAGCAGCGCAGCCTTCTTGCTTTTGATCGCCTTTCTCTTGATCTGGAATCGCACCAACCAAGGTCCAAAACTCCTTTTGGACGTGGAGAGGAGAGGGAGAAGAGTGCTTTGGCATGGAGGAAGGAGGGGAGAGGCAGCCTTGGGGCATGGGGAATTGTGATTCAATCTTAATTTGAGTTGGGCGCAGGGTCTTATTTATAGACTAAGCTGTGATCCAACTCCTCTTCTTCCCAACCAATCACAACCCTTTGTGAAATCAGATCTAAATCTGATTGGTGGGAATAGAGTCCCCTGGATTCCTCCTTAGAGGGTGCCTAAGACCAGTCAAACTTGGTTCTTAGGAGAACTCTAATTGGAATCCAAAAAGGGAGATGGAGTCCTTGTCCAACAAGGACTCCTAGGCGCCTCCAACTTGGGCACACGCCAAGGGTGGCGTGCGCCCTCTTCCTTGCCAGGTTCTGGCAGGGGGACAGGCCCCACCAGCTCTCCAATAGGTGCATGACATGTGGTCAAAAGTCAAAGTGTCAATGGTCAACATTTGACCAGTCAAAGGTAGACTTTTGACCAAAGTCAAAGAACAAGAAATGGCAGGTGACCAAAAATGGCAGGTAATGTCTTACAAAAATAAGACAACCTTTTCTGACTTGGACAACCTCCAGTCAGACCATATGAAGGCCTCTGATTGAGCACAAACTCCTTTGGCTCAGTCAGGACAACTTATTTATGATAGTAAAAGAAGAACGTTAGGTTCAATCGAGTGCTAGCACGATTTCCTTGAACCTAATTGAATCTCATTCAGATCAATTGAACTAGATCAGTTCAATTGATGATCACCAGATTCAAACCCTTGTTTGTGTGACCCAGTTAGGTTCAGTTCTGTATGGTAATGGGATATGTCATGATCTCTATCATCGACATCATCGAAACTCCTTTCGATGGATCAGAACTCTTCTGATTCGAACAGCTAGAATGATCGATCATCTAAATCATTCTAATTGCTCCCAAAATCCACCAGTGACACCTAGCAGTATATGGTGGCAACCCATCAGAGCTGAATGCGAACCTCTTGGTGCAGCTACCTGTGTGATTAAGTTCTTCTATCTTGAGCCCCGATCAGATTAGGGTTAAGGTGAACTCGTCAAACCCTAGTCTCTGTCATATGATGTAATCATTCGATTCGAGTCCAATGTGAAAATCTAAATAGAAACTCTTTCTATTATTTCACTCTGCCATGGCCATGGGCTTCTGGACTTGATTCTCATGATCATCATAGGGCTGCTCCTCTACCACCGAGGTAGATAGATTCCATCTTGATGCAATCCAGTTCCTACAATGAACATGCTATAGCCAACATACACCTCAGGGTTTCCATATGGCTAGGAGACCGAGTAATGGTGTAGTCAAACTATAACACCCTCAAGGTGAACTGCCGATGCATCTCAGGTCAAAGAACCAGACACACTACTGCAGCATCGAGTCAGTCATTGACGAGAAGGTAGACTCCCTAATGACTACTCGAGGTGGTCACGCTCAGTGCCCTCGTTCTCTAACGAGTACCTGTACTCTCGCTCCGGTGTCTCCACACCGTAGACTCAAGACTCATCTACTAAAGAGAAGCGATTGTACACCAACCTTTCGGATCAATCACCATCCTCGTGATGATCCTATGGTCGGGAGCATTTTATGAGTTAATAATGATTATTCATGTCTTAAATTTTCAACTCTTGAAAATATGAATTATCATTACCATTAACTCAAAGGATGTATCACAGACACTAAATACACATATGTGATAGAAAATAACCCATTTTATTGATTATAGTCAAAATTATAATTTTGCCCCTAGAAGTGTATTACAAGTGTCAGCCAATTCTGGCTTCTAGGGCACATATATCTAACAATCTCCCACTTGTCCTAAAGCCAATTGGCTACAAGTCTAAGTCCCATCTTCTCAAGGTGGGCTTCGATCTTCTGCTGGCCCAACGGCTTTGTAAGTGGGTCTGCCACATTATCTGCGGAGTTGACTCTCTTGACCTCGAACGTAACCTTTCTCGAGGTAATCGCGGATGAGGTGGTATCGCCGCTCAATGTGCTTGGATTTCTGGTGAGACCTCGGCTCCTTAGCAAGGGCTATGGCGCCATTGTTGTCGCAGTATAGAGGAATGGCATCTGATGGCATTACTCCAATTTCTGCAGCAAACTTCTTGTACCAGAATGCTTCCTTCGCAGCCTCTGATGCAGCGATATATTCTGCTTCCATGGTGGAATCTGCTATCACAGTTTGCTTGGAACTCTTCCAGCTGACAGCACCACCATTGCACACAAACAGACTTCCAGATGTCGACTTTCGATCATCTATATCGGACATGAAATCCGAGTCTGTGTATCCCTGGACTTGGAGTTCTCCATTACCAAAGACCAACATCATATCCTTAGTTCTTCTCAAGTACTTAAGGATACATTTCACAGAAGTCCAGTGTTCTTCACCTGGATTTGACTGATATCTGCTTGTGACACTCACAGCATGGGCTATATCAGGTCGTGTACATAGCATGGCATACATGAGGCTCCCTATTGCAGAAGCATAAGGGATCTTGCTCATGCGTTCTATTTCCTCAGGTGTGCTGGGGCACATCTTCTTGGAAAGATGAATACCATGTCTGAAGGGTATTAATCCCCTCTTAGAGTTTTCCATACTAAACCTCTTTAGTACTTTCCTCTATGTACATCTTCTGTGAAAGTCCTAGCATCCTATTCGGTCTATCCCTATAGACCTTAATTCCTAGAATAAAGGATGCTTCACCTAGGTCTTTCATGGAGAATTCCTTGGACAACCACATTTTGACTGATGTCAACATGGGAATATCATTCCCAATAAGGAGGATGTCATCCACGTACAATACGAGGAAGACAACAGCGCTCCCACTGACCTTTTTGAAAACACATGGTTCCTCTTCATTTTTGATGAAACCAAACTTTTTGATCACATCATTGAAACGAGTGTTCCAGCTCCGAGATGCTTGCTTAAGTCCATATATGGACCTTTGCAGCTTGCAAACCTTGTGATCAGTATCACTGGATGTGAAACCTAGCGGCTGTTCCATATAGATATCTTCCTCAAGATATCCATTTAAGGAATGCCGTTTTCACGTCCATTTGCCATATTTCATAATCGAAATAGGCTGCAACGGCAAGCAATGTGCGGATGGATTTTAGCATAGCTACTGGGGAAAAGGTATCCTGATAGTCAATGCCTTCGCGTTGACTATAACCTTTTGCCACTAGTCTAGCCTTGAATGTCTCCACATTCCCATCTGCACCAATCTTTCTCTTGAAGATCCATTTACACCCAATAGGTACTATACCTTCTGGTGGATCTACCAAGGTCCAGACTTGGTTTGAGTGCATCGAGTCAATTTCTGACTGCATTGCCTCTAAGCCATTTCTCGGAGTCGATATCTGATATCGCCTCGTTGTAGGTTTTGGGATCATCACCATGAGCACCATTACCTATGAGGAACATTTCCTCTACATCCTCTGAAATAATACCTAAGTATCTTTCAGGGGGACGGGAAAACTCTTTCCGATCTACGAGGTGGAGGAGGTAGTGTTCTTATTGGCTCAACCTGATTTGGTTCCACTTGGTCCTTAGCTCGTTGTACTTGTGAGACTTTCTCATCAAGCTTAATCTGCTTTCCAATGCCGCTATCTTGAATAAACTATTTTTCAAGAAAGATGGCATGTCGACTCACAATCACATTGTGGTCTTCTGGAATGTAGAAATAGTATCCTAATGACTCTTTAGGATATCCTATGAATCGAGCTCTAAAGGACCTAAACTCTAACTTGTCCGCTTGTTGTCTTTTGACATGAGCCGGACAACCCCAAATTCTGAGATGACTCAGACTTGGTTTCTTACCGTGCCATATCTCATACGGTGTGGTAGGAACGGTTTTAGAGGGAACCCTATTCAGTAGATAAATTGAAGTTAACAATGAATGTCCCCAAAGAAAATCAGGGAGGTCTGTGAAGCTCATCATGGATCGAACCATATCCAATAGAGTCCGATTTCTCCATTCTGAAACCCCGTTGAGTTGAGGTGTTCCTGGTGGAGTCCATTGAGAGACTATGCCATTTTTCCTTAAGATAGTCTAGGAATTCCCGGCTAAGGTATTCACCTCCTCGATCTGATCGAAGAACCTTAATGGGTTTTCCAGTTTGTTTTTCTACTTCATGTCTGAATTCTTTGAACTTTTCAAAAGCTTCAGACTTGTGTCTCATAAGATACACATACCCATACCTAGACAGATCATCGGTAAAGGTAATGAAGTAGACAAAATTGCCTCTAGCCGGCACATCAAATGGGCCGCACACATCAGTATGTACTAGGGCAAGGAGATCTGTGGCCCTCTCCCCATGTCCAACAAAAGGGAGTTTAGTCATTTTGCCTTGAAGACAAGATTCACAAGTTGGATATGACTCGAAAGTCAATGGACTCAATAGCCCATTTTTCTCCAATTTGTTGATCCTATCTTCTGCTATATGACCTAATCTCAGGTGCCATAGATATCTGTCGTTTGGACTATCCCTAGGTCGTTTGGCATTCACGTTTTGCTCGATAGTTAGAATAGGTACATCAATATGTAGCTGATAAAGACCATTAATAAGGAAACCATTTGCAATTTTATTTCTTTCATAAAGAATGTTACAATGGTCCTTAAAGAAGGTGATCACATAACCTTCTTGTGCTAAGCATGAAACAGAAATCAAATTCCTGCTAGCTGCAGGCACATAATAACAGTCTTTCAAAACTAAGTCTAAACCAGATGGTAATCGAAGAGGGTATGTTCCCACGGCTACTGCAGCAACTCTTGCTCCATTACCGATGCGTAGGATCATGTCTCCATCCCTCAGCCTCCTGCTATCCTCAAGACCCTGCATGGAAGTGCACAGATGAGCACTAGAACCAGAGTCAAGCACCCAACTGGATGCAGAAGAAACCGTAAGGTTAGACTCAATAACGAGCATACCTCCAGAAGGACCTTCCTTCTTGTTCTTCAGGGTGGCCAGGTAAGTAGGGCAGTTCCGCTTCCAATGGCCGTCGCTGTTGCAATGGAAACACTTTCCTTTGACCATCGGCCTTTTTCTTCGGCTTCTGCCTTCTTCTTCTTTGATCCTTCCACCTTTTGCTTTTTCACAGACTTCTTTTTCTTTCCATAAGACTTTCTTTTGGAAGAAGTCCGTTCCATAGCAAGAACTGAGCCTTTAGAACCTTTCATAGAAAGCTCAGCGGTAAACCAGCATATTCATTAATTCGGCCAAGGAATTTTGAAGTTTATGCATGTGGTAATTATGCATGTGGTAATTCATGATGAATTGCCCATATGCATCAGTCAAGGATTGCAGAATAATATCGTTCTGCAGGTCCAAGTCCAACTTCACACCGAGCTTCTCAAGCTCTTCCATGTCCTTGATCATTGTCAGACAGTGATCTTGGACTGACTGCCCATCACGCATCTTAGCCTTAAAAAGTCATTTCGTGACTTGATATTTGGCTGCGCGACTCTGTTCACCAAACATCTCCTGCAGGTGAGCCAACATTTGGCGAGCAGTCCCGATATCTTCATGTTGGCGCTGGAGCTCATCAGACATCGAGCCCAACATGTAATATCTGGCCTTATTATCTTCGTCTAATCCATTTTTTCCAGAGACGCTCTCTGTTCAGTGGATGGACGGCTGGTGGTAAGGTGGGAGGGTCCTGGTCCAAAACATGGGTTAACTTCTCGAACCCAAAATAATTTTGTAGTTCCTGAGCCAATCTTTATAATTGGGTCCAGTCAGTCTATGTGTGTCCAGGATACGTGCCAATGGGTTGGACGCAGACATTTTCCTGTAGAGAGTCAAAGATTCTAGTTAGATACTGTAATTTTGACTTGACCAATTTATTTAGGGATTTTATTTTTAAACAAATTAGCTCCCACTATTTTCTCGGATCCCTACACTCCCTCTGTAGAGATGCGAAAAATCTCCATGATTAATGATTTCTAGTGGGTGGTGCGGTCTCACCAACTGACTCATCACCTCACCTAACAGTTATTGGTGATGGGTTAGCCAATGAGTGAACAACTCTTGTTCAATGATTCTCTAATCATGGTGCACCCAAACTTGGTCTCTAATTCATGAATCTCACCGTATCCGAAAATATTGATCCACTCCTTAGTTAAGTCAGACCCACCATTTGCATAGACTGGGTTCCTAATTGAGTCTCTCACCGTATCCGAAATATTGAGCCCAACTCATCCTCCAGCCCATAGCATCCAATGCCTAATAGACATGGTTGCATCTTCCCGGTGCAACTGAGCCACTGTATCCAGCCGAGAACAATCAACCCCGGGAAGGGCCCGCACATCTACAATGGTGGAAGACCTCAGACTTAATCTTTTCTTAGGGAGAATTGATTCAGGTCTCATTAAACTAGACTTGGCATTAGTCATAACAATTATGACTAACCTAGTGGCATGGGTTAGCTCGGATTATTGACCACCTCAGATCAGAACTGTGTCAACAGATATGGCCAGGTAAGTGAGACCGGTGGAAGGAATATGCCATTAACTCGTACAAGAACGCATTCAGGTCGAGTAGCTTCCAATTAAAAATCAGTCGGTCGTATGTGCCAAACTTACCTTAGACACCAAATTGTTGAGTCAGAACCAATTGGGTTAGCCTACAATCCAGACTCTAACCTCTGAGCCTAATTAGGTCTTGCTTGATCGTGACTCGATCTTGACCCAGACTTAATCCTATTAGGCTGGTCAATTTAAGCATTGTTGATCCCATCTAACCAACTCTTGATTCGGTTTGATCAACCGCTTAGACCTAATTGAGCTACCCAAGCCCGAACCCAGTATTATGAATATGTCTTAGATCTAAAATTCTCAATTTTAGACCTAATTAATATTCCATAAACTTAATTCTTAATTAAGTAGGGTTCATAAACAAAATATGCACAATAAATCCTAGGGTTTCAGGATCTAGGGTTTTGCAGAAAGTAAGTTTTGGGTTTCTGATTAAGGACGAACACGCAGCACCCCTACACATCATAAGAACACCCCATCGAATGGAAAGAGAGGGCCTTTAAACCCTTCTTCGTTCTTATGACCGGACGGCCAAGAGGAACGCCTTAATCAGGAACATGTAATACTACAAAACAGTTTTAGATCTATATCATATATCTCATATACAAATTAGATCTAATCATGGCATATTTTGCATACATCTCATGTATCGAAATCATGCATATTTTCAGATCTAAATTATCTCATAATAATCTAAAAAATTAGATTTAAATTGATCTAATCAAAATAAATTCTAATCTAGACAATATGTATGTAGAACTATTCTACAACTAGTCTAGACATGCATCAATCATATCTCATATGATATTTAAAATTAAATAATTTTTATTTGCTATTTTTTAGATGTTATTATAACACTTATAATATCAAAAAATAGTAAATAAATAGATCTAAAATATGATTTAATCAAATTAAATCAAAAACATGCAAGACTATTCTATAGAACTATTCTATTTTAGAACTAGTCATGCATATTTTCTAATCTTAGATCCAAATCATTTAATTTTAATTTTTTCTGATTTCAGATCTGATCACATCTCATGTGACATCTAAAATCACTTATTTTTTAATTAAAATAAATTTAAAATCAGATCTAAATACTTTTAGAACCATGGCTCTGATACCAGTTGAAGGAAAAATCCTGATTTTTCCGGTCCAGGTTCGTTCAGATCTGATCAGATCAAGAGATATATTTCAAAAATTTTTTCTTGATCTCAATCAGATCTTGATATATTTTAGATCTAATTCTTATTATTTTAATAAATAAAATAAAATAAGATAAATTAAATCAAATTTAATTTACCTGATTTGGGTAATCCTATTACCCTGTTGATGATCCTGTTGCAGCGGAAGGTTCTGGATCTAGCCACGCAAGCGCCTGGCCTCTACCGGTATCCACTCAGGGTTGGATCTGGAGATCCTCTTCTTCTCTATCACACCTCCAAAAATTAGATCTGGATCTGATCTGGAGGATCTTCAAAACTCTTTTGAAGATCAGCAGTCGTCCTTTGCAGCAGCGCAGCCTTCTTGCTTTTGATCGCCTTTCTTTGATCTGAATCGCACCAACCAAGGTCCAAAACTCCTTTTGGACGTGGAGAGCAGAGGGAGAGAAGAGTGGTTTGGCATGGAGGAAGGAGGGGAGAGGCAGCCTTGGGGCATGGGGAATTTCTATTCAATTCTTAATTTGAGTTGGGCGCAGGGTCTTATTTATAGACTAAGCTGTGATCCAACTCCTCTTCTCTCCAACCAATCACAACCCTTTGTGAAATCAGATCTAAATCTGATTGGTTGGAATAGAGACCCCTGGATTCCTCCTTAGAGGGTGCGCCTAAGACCAGTCAAACTTGGATTCTTAGTAGAACTCTAATTGGAATCCAAAAAGGGAGGTGGAGTCCTTGTCCAACAAGGACTCCTAGGCGCCTCCAACTTGGGCTCACGCCACCCAGGGTGGCGTGCGCCCTTCTCCTTGCCAGGTTCTGGCAGGGGGACAGGCCCCCACCAGCTCTCCAATAGGTGCATGACATGTGGTCAAAAGTCAAAGTGTCAATGGTCAACGTTTGACCAGTCAAAGGTAGACTTTTGACCAAAGTCAAAGAACAAGAAATGGCAGGTGACCAAAAATGGCAGGTAATGTCTTACAAAATAAGACAACCTTTTTCTGACTTGGACAACCTCCAGTCAGACCATATGAAGGCCTCTGATTGAGCACAAACTCCTTTGGCTCAGTCAGGACAACTTATTTATGATAGTAAAAGAAGAACGTTAGGTTCAATCGAGTGCTAGCACGATTTTCCTTGAACCTAATTGAATCTCATTCAGATCAATTGAACTAGATCAGTTCAATTGATGATCACCAGATTCAAACCCTTGTTTGTGTGTGACCCAGTTAGGTTCAGTTCTGTATGGTAATGGGATATGTCATGATCTCTATCATCGACATCATCGAAACTCCTTTCGATGGATCAGAACTCTTCTGATTCGAACAGCTAGAATGATCGATCATCTAAATCATTCTAATTGCTCCCAAAATCCACCAGTGACACCTAGCAGTATATGGTGGCAACCCATCAGAGCTGAATGCGAACCTCTTGGTGCAGCTACCTGTGTGATTAAGTTCTTCTATCTTGAGCCCCGATCAGATTAGGGTTAAGGTGAACTCGTCAAACCCTAGTCTCTGTCATATGATGTAATCATTCGATTCGAGTCCAATGTGAAAATCTAAATAGAAACTCTTTCTATTATTTCACTCTACCATGGCCATGGGCTTTCTGGACTTGATTCTCATGATCATCATAGGGCTGCTCCTCTACCACCGAGGTAGATAGATTCCATCTTGATGCAATCCAGTTCCTACAATGAACATGCTATAGCCAACATACACCTCAGGGTTCCATATGGCTAGGAGACCGAGTAATGGTGTAGTCAAACTATAACACCCTCAAGGTGAACTGCCGATGCATCTCAGGTCAAAGAACCAGACACACTACTGCAGCATCGAGTCAGTCATTGACGAGAAGGTAGACTCCCTAATGACTACTCGAGGTGGTCACGCTCAGTGCCCTCGTTCTCTAACGAGTACCTGTATACTCTCGCTCCGGTGTCTCCACACCGTAGACTCAAGACTCATCTACTAAAGAGAAGCGATTGTACACCAACCTTCCGGATCAATCACCATCCTCGTGATGATCCTATGGTCGGGAGCATTTTATGAGTTAATAATGATTATTCATGTCTTAAATTTTCAACTCTTGAAAATATGAATTATCATTACCATTAACTCAAAGGATGTATCACAGACACTAAATACACATATGTGATAGAAAATAACCCATTTTATTGAATTATAGTCAAAATTATAATTTTGCCCCTATAAGTGTATTACAAGTGTCAGCCAATTCTGGCTTCTAGGGCACATATATCTAACAAAACCATCTTAGTGCCATCTAGCAAAGTTATCGAAGGTCTAGATGATTGATTGTTGTCAGAAACTAAGCAAGCGGAGGTGCTTACAATTAAAAAACTTTAAAATGTTGCTACCCTTTGCCTAGGATTGACCAACTGATGGATGCAACTTCAGGCCATGAGCTCCTTACCTTCATGGATGCCTTTTTCAGTTATAATCAAATCCGGATGGTGCCAGAGGATGAAGAGAAGATCGCTTTTGTTACTGACCGTGGTCTTTATTATTATAGGGTCATGCTCTTCAGGCTCAAGAATGTAGGTGCAACTTATCAATGCCTAGTCAACAAAATTTTCAAGGAGCAGATCGATCGTAATATAGAGGTCTATATAGATGATATGCTGGTTAAAAGCTAATCTTCATCAAATCACATCATCGATCCTGAAGAAACCTTCAATATCCTCTGAATGTACAAAATGAAGCTGAACCCTATAAAATGTGCTTTTGGAGTGACCTCGAAAAAGTTTATAGGATTTATGGTGTCGAAGCATGGCATTGAAGCAAATCCATAAAAAATCAAAGCTATCTAGGAGATGACTATCCCGAAAATAATAAAAGAAGTTCAGCACCTTACAGGCAAGGTGGCAGCCCTGAACTATTTCATCTCAAGGTCAGTGAAACATTGCATGCCCTTCTTCCAAGTACTAAAATAGCCCAAGAACTTCAATTGGACTCTCGAGTGTCAGTAGGCCTTCGAAGAATTGAAGAACTACCATAGCTGACCTCCGTTACTTGCCAAGCCTAAACCTAGAGAAGAGTTATTCTTGTACTTAGTAGTATCACCAGAAGCTATTGGAGTCATCCTAATCAGAGAAGATGCTAAAGTTTAGAAGCCAATCTATTACATAAGTCAAGTTCTACGGGATGTGAAAATAAGATATACCAAATTAAAAAAACTGACTTATGCCTTATTAATTGTAGTTAGGAAGTTTCGATCTTATTTTCAAGGGCATACAATTACTCTTCTCATTGATGAACTTATTAAGATAGTCCTGCATCGACTTGGTACCTCAAGGAGGATAGCAAAATGGGTGATTATGCTAACCTAGTTTGATATCAATTTTCAACCTCGACCATCCATTAAGGCTCAAATATTGGCCGACTTCATAGTAGAGTGCACCATCCTAGATGCGGCCAAACCTGAGCATCAAGAAGTCAGTATTCCAGGCTCCGCTGAAGAGAAGGTTGATCTCCCTAAAGACTTCTAGGCATTATATGTGGATGGTTCATCTAACACTTCTGGAGTAGGTGTGGGCCTGATTCTCATCAATCCAGAAGGGGAGTATGCATTATGCTTCAACTTTTCCACCACGAACAATGGAGCAGAGTATGAATCCCTAATTGTAGGACTACGAATAGCCAAAGAACTAAAAATAGAATATCTGAAAGTTTATAGTAACTCTCAGCTAGTTGTGGGGCAAGTCAGTAACAATTATGAAGCTTGGGAGGAAAGCATGAAAAAATACTTGAAAAAGGTAAGAAGCTTGATCTCAACCTTTAATAGCTTTGATATCTAGCAGATCCCTAGGGCAGAGAATACTAGAGCCGATCTTCTCTTAAAGTTGGCAACCCTGGCCCCAAATGAACTACCGAAGGAAGTCCTCTTCGAAGTTTTGCAGCACCCAAGTTTAGAAGAGTCCCAAGCAGTAATGCAGGTCGATCATGAGCCTAGCTGGATTGACCCACTAGTTTCTTATCTCAAAGATAGAGTTCTTCCGAGAGATCCCAAAAAAGCTGAAAAACTAAGAAATCAGGCCTCCTGCTATGCCTTGTATGAGGATAAGCTGTACAAAAGGTCGTACTCCCTACCACTCCTAAAATATCTTCGACCTTCCAAAGCTGGTTACGCCTTAAGGAAAGTCTACGAAGGGATATGTGGAAATCACCTGGGGGCTAGATCTTTATCTTACAAACTACTTTGGTAGGGATATTATTGGCCAACAATGCACCAAGATACTATAGAATATGTGAGAAAATGTGACCGTTGCCAAAGAAATACAAATATTCAGAGACAGCCAGCTTCATAGCTCGTCTTTAAATTCTTCATGGACGTTTGCATAGTGGAGAATGGATATACTTGGATCTTTTTCTATAGCATCTAGACAACGAAAGTTTCTTTTGGTGGCAGTAGATTATTTTACTAAGTGGATTGATGCTGAACCTTTAGCAAAAATCACTAAAGCTAAAGAGCAGGACTTCATCTGAAAGTTAATTGTTTGTAGGTTTAGTTTACCTCAGATGTTAATCACTAATAATGGATGCCAGTTTGTAGGAGCAAAGTTTGCTGAGTTTTACGAAGATCTGAACATATCTCACCACTTTACATCAGTAGCTCATCTGCAGGCAAATGGTGAGGCAGAAGTAACCAATAGAACTTTGCTTCAAGGGACAAAGGCAAGACTTGAGAGAGCAAAAGGCACATGGGATGACGAACTTTATCATGTGCTTTGGGCTTACCAAACTATCCAAATATTGGCTACTAGAGAAGCTCCCTTTGCATTGGCCTTCGAGATGGAGGCAGTTATTCTAGTCGAACTTCAGCTTCCTTCAGCACGGGTTGAAGCTTTTAATGAACAAAGTAACTTGCGGGACCTCAAAAAAAATCTTGATCTCCTAGAAAAAAATGAGAGAAAGCTTAGATCCAAATGGCGGCTTAAAAGCAAAGGGTGGCTTGCTACTATAATTCAAGAGTCGGAAATAAGACATTCAAAGTAGAAGACCTGGTGCTTCGATGAGCAGATATCTCACAATCTTAAAATTAAAGAAAGCTCACCCCAAACTAGGAAGACCCTTATAAGATCATGGAAATCATCCGAACAAGAACATAATATCTGAAGGAGCTCGGAGGAGCTACACTATCATGGCCATAGAATTCAAAAAATCTACAAATATATTATCAATAAAATTTTCTTACTTTAATATCTTCATCTTTGGTGCAAAATTATGCAATGGCAGAAAAATACATAGAACAAAATTGATGGCCTCCGATTCTTAAACAGAAGGTAAAGGAGAGAGGCCCTTTCAACGATCTTTTTGTGCCCCGATGATCTTGTTAGGAGCAAGATGAGAACCACATCCTAACAAAAAAGAAAATCCAACCCCATTAGGAATAGGAGGACCTCATCCTGACAGAGGAACAAGAGGAGAGGTCCTTGCAATGGTCCTTTTGTGTCCTGATGACCTTATTAGGAATAGAAGAAAATCCTCAACCTAACAAGAAAAAAGCCAACCCCATCAGAAATAGAAGGAGGACCTCATCCTAATAGGAGGACAAGAGGAGCTTTTTTGTATCCTGATGATCTTATTAAAAATAGAAGGAGAATCTCATCCTAACAAGAAAAAAAGCCAACCCCATTAAGAATAGGAGGAGAACCTCATCCTGATAGGGGGACAAGGTGAGAGGGCCTTCCAACGGTCCTTTTGTGCTCCGATGGACTTGTTAGGAATAGGAGGAGAACCTCATCCTAATAAAAAAAAAAAACAATCCTATCAAAAATAAGAGGATGATGTCATCCTGATAGGGGGACAAAGGAGGAGGCCCTTCCAATGGCCCTTTTGTGCTCTAATGATCTTGTTAGGAATAGAAAAAAAATCTTGTCCTAACAAAAAAAAGATCAATCCCATCAAAAATAGAAGGAGAACCTTATCCTGACAGGAGGATAAGGGGAGAGGCCTTTCCAACATCCCTTTTGTGCCCCGATGATTTTGTTAGGAATAGGAGGAGAACTTCATCCTAACAAGAAAAAAGTCAACCCCATTAGGAATAGAAGGAGGATCTCATCCTAATAGAAAAATAAGAGAAGAGGTCCTTCCAATGGTCCTTTGTATCTCGATGATCTTAGTAGGAATAGAAGAAGAACCTCATCCTAATAAGAAAAAACGTCAATCCCATTAGAAATAGGAGAAGGACCTCATTCTGATAGGAAAACAAGGTGAGAGGCCCTTTTAGTGGCCCTTTTGTGCCTCAATTATCTTGTTAGAAATGGGAGGAGTGTAGGTGGTGTGGTGCTCCCAAGCCTTGGGAGGTCACGGATGGAGCCAGGGTGAGGGCATCGGGGAGGCTAGGATAGGTGTGGTCCTAGGGCTAGGACAGGAGTTGTCCTAGGATGGAGGTGGCATGTAGCTCTCCATGGGCTTGAGGTTTGGGTATTGAGGGCTTCAAGGAGCTTGGTTGGTGCTTCGAAGATCTAGAATTCAAGGTGGAGCAAAGAACCAAAGTTGAAGAATCAAGATTGCAGAAAGAATATTTTCTATAGGTTAGCCAACTTAGTCCAAAACTGGATCGACTAAGTCTCAGAGCATAGAAAAAATAGAAAGATTGAGTTTCGAGACTGCAGGCACGGCGTAGAACTGGGTCGGCTCAGTTTCAGACTGAGTCAACCTAGTGAAACTTAGCTAGCTCAGTGCTGAGACTGAGCCGACTCAGTACATGGGTAGAGTTATGTGAGGGTCTATTTTGGGTTAGGATCTGGATTGATCCTAGGGGTCTTAAGGCTTGATTTGAGAGATCTTAAGGAGGCTAATTCATGTATGGATTGAGATTAGATCCAGGAGATGAGAGCATGTAAGACTTGGGCTCGGTGAGTGCTTTCATGTATTGGATTAGCCTAAGGTTGTTTTTGAGTTGGGGTTTATTAGGATTCATATGAAAATTCTAGGGTATATAAACTAGGACATTATAACTTTTACAATAGAAGAAAATATAATTGAGCTTTTCTTTCTAACTCTCTTCTCTCTAGTTCCAAAACCAAAATCCTAGCTTTTCTCATCTTTCTTAGATCTTCTTCAGTTTGTTGGATTAACACCCAGATTCACGCAAGAGATTGGATCTACGATTGTGGCTCCGAGCAGCCGTAGAAATAACAATTGGTATCAGAGCCCGGTTAAGCATGAAGAAGGAAGAAGATCAATTTTTAGTAGAGATCAGTAGTAAGATTTAGATCTAAAAGCTTTCTCTAGGCTTTGTAAGGAAGGAAGAGATCATAAGGCTACTGTCCACCATCCCTAGTCAAGGTATTTCTTAGATCTATCTGTTTGTTGTTATTTGATTTAGATTGATCATAAAAAATAGCGGATTGAAGGTAGGATTAGAGAAGTTTAATGAAAAAAAAAGTTTCATGATGTAGATGGTAAGGATGGAGGATCTACTAGTTTAGATGAGGTTGGATTTGGCCTTGGAAGATAGGCTAGAGGAGATCACAGACAAGGAGTGGTGTCCTTAGAGAAAAGGACATGTGCCACGATTAGAGCTTATTTGGCGGATGAGATTTTATATGGTGTGTTGGAGGAGAGAACACCCAAGGAATTATAGTTGAGGTTGCAGCAGTTGTATATGGAGAAGAATATGTGCAACAAGTTGATGCTGAAGAAGCAACTGTATAGCCTTCGGATGCAAGAGGGCGAGGATATTGCAGGGCATATTCAGTGGTTCGACTGGATGAGCATGGATTTGCTTAATATAGGGATTGATTTAAAAGAGGAGGACAAGAGTCTATTATTACTATGTTCGCTACCCGGGAGCTTCGATCCATTAGTGAAAACTTTGCTATATGGTAAGAAGATACTGGTGTACGAGGAGATCGTATCAGTGCTCAGATCTAACGAGCAGTGAAAATGGATGATGAAGAGGAAGATCTTCTAGGAGAGTCTTGTGGCTTCAAAGAAGCATAGGAAAGAAAAGAAAGATGAACAGAGGAGCAGCAAGTGGTCCAAGAGATGCTTCAAGTGCAGAAAAGTAGGGCACTTTGAGCGGAAGTGTCCACTTTGGAAGAAGTGAAAGGGAGGAGAAAGCTCGGATTCTATCAGTACAGTCGCTGAAAGTAATGATTTGGATGAAATCTTGGTGGTCTCGGAGGAGCCCGTAGAATGCGGTGTATCTAAGATGGTTTTGGATAGGTTTGCAGAGTGCAGAGGGTCCAAAGGGGCAGCAATGGTGTTTGAGGTACAGCGGCAGGCCCAATAGTACAGTATTGGGTGGTTGGCCTCAAAAGACTCGAAGATAGAGTCGGCTTCTATGGTATCAAGAAAACTTTAGTTCCAGGTGGAGCACCAGGCAGAGGTGGCTTCATGGGTGGAGGAAGCTGTGACATAGGTTCAGAGCAAGGGGTGCAAAGGGAGGACGAGTATTCCAGCACCAATGTTGGGGCTATACAGATTCAGGTGAAGAGGATTATGCAGAGAGATATGCGTGGCTCTGAGAGGATAGTGTCAGGTGGAGCATCAAGATATGCGGCGAGTGTCGGTAAACGAACGTTGCATGATCTCCAAGAAAGTTTAGGATAAGTGATGCAGCTGTCAAGCAAAAGGATACCTACAACTCCAAAGGTGGTGTAGAAAAATAAGTCAAGAACTTTAGCGGTGGAGGCAGTCATCCCAAAGGTCTCAAAGAGAACTCAGTAGTTGAAGAAGAATGGCGGTGGCAAGGTAAGCACGAGGAGCTATCAGGACATGCAGGAATAGTAAGATCATGTAAGAGGATGTTGCCAGGTGTGCCAAGGCTTGGGTGCACCAAGATGGAGATTATAGGTGGTGTGGTGCTCCCAAGCCTTGGGTGGCCATGGACGGAGCCAGGGTGAGGGCTCCGAGGATGCTAGGATGGTGTGGTCCTAGAGCTAGGACAGGAGTTATCCTAGGGTGGAGATGGCATGTAGCTCTCTATGGGCTTGAGGTTTGAATATTGAGGGCCTCAAGGGGCTTGGTTGGTGCTTCAAAGACCTGAGATTCAAGATGGAGCAAAGAATCAAAGTCGGAGAATCAAGACTATAGAAAGAATATTTTCTGTAAGTTAGCCGGCTCAGTCCAAAACTAGGTTGGCTAAGTCTCAGAGTATAAACAAAATAGAAAGATCAAGTTTTGAAATTGTAGGTACGGCACAGAACTAGGCTGGCTCAGTTTTAGACTGAGCTGATCTAATGAAACTTGGCTGGCTCAGTGCTGAGACTGAGCCGACTCAGTGCATGGGTAGAGTTATGCAAGGGTTTGTTTTGGGCTAGGGTCTGGGTTGATCCTAGGGATCTTAAGGCCTGGTTTGAGAGGTCTTAGGGGGCTAATTCATATATGAGTTGAGATTAGATCCAAGGGATGAAAGCATGTGAGACTTGGGCTCGGTAAATGCTTTCATGTATTGGGTTAGCCTAAGGGAGTTTTTGAGCTGGGGTTTATTATGGTTCATGTGAGAACTTTAGGGTATATAAACCAGGACATTGTAATTTTTACAATAGAAGTGAATACAATTGAGCTTTTCTTCCTAACTCTCTTCTCTCTGGTTCCAACACCAAAATCTTAGCTTCTCTCATTTTTCTTAGATCTTCTTCAGTTTGCTAGATTAACATCCAGGTTCACGTAAGAGATTGGATCTACGGCTGTGGCTCCGAGCAGGCATAGGAACAACAAGGAGAACCTCATCCTAACAAGGATAAGAATCAACTATGTTAGGAACAGGAGGAGAATCTCATCCTAGCATGAATAAAAGATACTATAAAAGAAGATTCTGTCCAAGCAAAAGCTGTAATTGATCGCATGAAAGCTGAAAGATCTTGCATTTAATTTAAAGAAATGAAAGATATGGGGGACAAGGGCATAAAGCATGATGACCCTTGTTTATAAACAAGAGAGAAATATGTTCAAGATATGAAGTGAAGATCTCAAAATGACATTGACAAACAAAGAAGAAGAAAAGAAAGTAATAAGCACGAAGCAAGAAACTTCTCATGAAGATAGCTAGAAGAAATATCCTTTCATTAAGATCAAAAGAGTCCATTACATGGGACGTCAAGTTCGATTACATAAAAAGAAGAAGGGAGAAAAATAACTAAAGTCTCAATCAGTATCGGACTTTGGATTGTCGGCACCAGCCAATACCAGGGATAACTTTAAGTCCTTAACCTTTTCTTCAAGCTCCCATCGAGTTGCTAGGCTTTCGTTCAATAATTTCTTATGCCTTTGAGTGTCATCTTCAACTTCTATCAGCTTCCTTCTCAGTATGGCTGACTCGGTCTTGGCATCTTTGACAGCATCCTTTTGATAGGCCATCTGGATCCTTAGTTGCTGGAGTTTAGCCTATTCTTTTGCATGTATCTTTGATAGGCTTTGCAAGGTACTCCTCAAGGACAAGACCTCCTTCGAGTCCCAGCTCGAGATAGCCTAAGCCCCTTCAAACAATTATCACCAAAGTTGAGTGATCTCATCATCAACCCTTCGATCCCTTGAGGTCGATAACTTGGCCGTACTAATTGCATCTATATTCATTATGAGAGTCCTCAGCTGCCTGTAATTGATTTTGGAGTTTGGAGAACTTCGTCCAATCCAAGCCATATTCTTTCCAATTGGTGTACCATGCTGAACTTTCTTCAAGTACCCGAATCCTCTCTTGTACAGCCTTAAGCTCGACTTCCAAAAAGCTTGTCTTGGCAGTTAAGATCCATGCCTTGTTGCTGTCGAGCTTCTTCATTCATTCTAATTCCTCTTTTAGATGATGCTTCTTATTGATATAGTCCATGGCATCCCTTTTATGGACTTGTCGAAGGTGGGTGACTTCAACTATGTCTTTCGAATAGTGCTTCTTCAACTTTTGAAGTTCATCCTTTGCTTTCTTCAATTTCTTCTTAGTTTAGTGAACCTTCCTCTTCAGGTCCTTAATGATAGATCTCAGAGGAAGGCCTTGGGGTAATGGTGTAGCATCAACAGGAGGAGGTGGATCATGATTATCTTCACTAGGAGGATTCTAAAAAAAACAAGCACACCATAGCACAAACATAAAAGAAAATCTATTTTCATTAATTCAAAATGTTCAAGTACAAGAAGAAAAAATGAAAAAGAAGATATAACAAAAAAAGATCTTAGACCTCTAGAGGAGTTCGATGCATCCTCAGTTGTTACAAGTTCTTCAAAAGTGGGAGGAACAGGCGTAGTTGGAGATGTAACATGGACAGACTCAGTTGGTGGAAGATCAGCAGCTTCAGTGGATGATCCTGCTTCATCTTCAGAAGCTTCTTCGTACAAGAAGCTGAGGATGAGCATAGAAAACTTGTTGGCACTTCTATCCTCACAAAGCTCGAACCCTTTGTTGAAGGCCACCTAATCGAACTTGAAATTAATATCTAACATCTCGAAGGAAGCCTTAAATTCTTCTATCTCTTGGGCCTTTGCCTCTGAGATTTGCCTTGCCTCTG
This sequence comes from Cocos nucifera, assembly GCA_006176705.1. NCBI lineage: Eukaryota > Viridiplantae > Streptophyta > Magnoliopsida > Arecales > Arecaceae > Cocos > Cocos nucifera. Next base: position 628,990 of record QRFJ01000192.1, read on the forward strand.
AGATTTGCCTTGAGATCTGCTCCTTCAGCTCGGCAGTCTTAGCTTTAGCCTTTTTTCTCTTATCCTCTTCTAAAGCTTAGGTGGCCTTCAATCCCGCTAATGCTTGTTTCTCTCTCTTGAGAGCCTCCTGTAGACCCCCAACCTCGATAGATTTTTCTTTTAGGGGGCGGTCAACTTTGGTAGATTTTTCCTTCAAAAGGTAGTCGACCTTGGCCCTCTCCTTAACAAAGCACTTAACCTCGATGATCTTGTTGGACCTTCACCAACTCTAACCTTAAGTGATCCAGTGATCTAATGTAATGAAGCAGTTAGTGGCCCATCTACAAGGGACAAAGTGGGTTATGCAAATGAAGAAACATTAGGAAACTTAAAGAGAAAAGGAAAGATGAAATGATTACCTTAAGAAAGGATCCAAGCGAATCCCAAGCATGTTGATCAATATCCATATCAACAATCCTATCTACTATGTTAGGTAGGGTGAACCCATTGACCAAGCCCCTGACGATGTCATGGTTATCGAACGAATTCTCCCACAGCTCCTCATCGAAATCGTCAGGCCCCTTGCAATGAGTCTTTCATCAAGATTTTCTGGAGGCCATTCTAGTCTTCTTCTTTTCGACCACCTTTTCCCTTTTGATAGGAGGCTTTGGAGCTCGAATCTTAGTATGAAGACTTGGAGGCATTGAAGGCCCTACAACCTTGGTGGTGGCATTGACCTTGGTGATGGAGACGACCTCAACAGCATTAGCAACTACGGGCGCAGTGGTAGCATTGGCGGGGGCAGTAGAGCTCAGAATTTCAACTCTTGCCCTCTTCGAGCCATCATTGGGCACTTTTCCTCTCCTTTTACAGGGCTAGAGCCCCTTCGAAAGCAGCTTAATGGCCTTAGCATCCATTTCTACAAAGAAAAGAAAAGTATGGTTAATGAAGAAAGGTAAAGAGAATAGTTCGTAAACTTCGGTCGAATACCTATTAGATTAAGAGGACTAAGGCCAAAGTTGAATAGGAGTTGCTCACAGAGAAGTTCGGACAGTGATGGAATTTTGTAATCCTTCAATTTATTGTAGGAGTCAAGATCTTGCCTACTAATTTGGAAGCTCGGTGAACTGACTCTCTAAGAAGACCCCCATGAGAAAGTTCTAACTCTAGGATTGGACAAGACACAAAGATGAACTTCTCCTTCTAGTTATGAATGGCGGAAGGAGCTCCTTTTAACAAACTTTTCTTGCCGAATTGGGGTGAGAAGTACCACCAATCCTTCATAGAAGGATAATATTTGAAAGTATAGTAGTTCCGGAATAGGAAAATGGTTGGATGAACTTCAGCGGAAAGACAAAGGAAGATAAAATAAATAATGAACCTGAAGGAGTTTGGTACTACAGAAGCAAAGAAAATGTTTAAAAAGTGAAAGAGCATAATTACGAAAGGGGGGAGAGGAAGTCTCAGTCCAGCATGAAAAGCTTCTAAATATAGGCAAAAATAGCCTGGAGGAGTGGAACAAGCTCGGTCATTTGGTCCAAGGAGTTCTAATTCATACTCGAGAGGGATTCTGTATTGGATTCTAATTAAGTAAAGGTCATCTAGGGATAAGGAACAAGAAATAGTTTTGGATATGAAGTTCGGTCGGGGTACATCCATAAGTTCGGTCTCTTCCTTAGAGTTAGAGTTTTGGAAGGATGGACCAGACGAACTCCTAGAATCAGATGACCATGAAGCTTTGAAAGACATTAAAATCGAAGGAAACTTAAAAAATCTCTAAATAAATGGCGAGAAAAGGGTTATAAAACCTTATGGAAGAACAGCAAAACTTGTATGGAAGACTAAAAGGCCAAAAAACAAAGAAAAAGAAGAAGAGAGTGATGGAGGACTAACCTAGATTGATAAGGACATGACAGGAAAGACGAGATGTAGCCAAAAGGAACTTCGAGGGCTAGAAGGGTTGTGGATGAGAAGAAAAAAGATGCTTGAAGAACTCGGGGAGATAGTCTAGAGAGCAGGAATTAGTCGAAAAGAATGTTGATGGCTGGGGAATCGATGGAAATGGCGAAACACTCAGAGACGAAGAAGAATGAATGAGGGAAAGAAGATGCGTATAGGTGAGAATGAGAAGCTGAAAAAAGAAAAAGGACTCAATAGATGTGCAGTACCAGAGAAAGTAATGATTATAGATCCTCAGCCAATCCTAGCCTGTCACGTGTCCCACTCATCTTGAACGTCTAATAGGGCAATAATTACATCGTATACGGAGCTTTGTGCTTGGTGAGTTTTCAAGAAAATTCATCTCTTCAGGTCATCTAGCATTAAAAACACTGGTGCTAATTTAGAAAAGGCCAGATTGTTTCTTTTTTCGAGAGCAGGAATAGGACTGGCATCGGAGGACTTTGGTATTAATAGTTTTCATACTCTCTTCATCTGAAATTCAAACTTGGGAGTAGGAGGACATGTGTTGGGGGTAAAATAATTCCCACCGAAGTCCTTGGCCACTGACCTCCATCCTATGGGAATTTGCCAATCTTCTCAATAGCAGGTCCATGCTGCGGAACTTGTCAAAAGTGCATTGCAGTCTGGCCAGATGATCTAAAACAATAAGGAGAATTATTGTTTTACTAATCCTACTTTTTGGCTTAGAATGAGTGACAGGACCAGAGCCTAGTCCTCCCGACCTTGATTGGTGATAAATTTCGAAGATGGGTGGGATCCCATATTGTAAATGACGAACATTTCCAATCATGCTCCTTTCGGATGAACTCCTCCAATTGTGCTCCTTCTGGATGGATCCCTTCAGTCATGCTCCTTCCGAACGGACTCCTTTAGTTGAGCTCCTTCCAGATGGACCCCTTCAGTTGTGCTTCTTTCGGACAAACTCCTCTAGTCATGCTCCTTCCAAATGGATCCCTTCAGTCATGCTCCTTCCGGATGGACTCCTTCAGTTGCGCTTCTTCCAAACAAATTATTTCAATTACACTCCTTCCAGACGAACTCCTTCAATCGCACTCCTTCTAAACGAACTCCTTCAGTACGTAGAACACGGCCAAATTTCTCAAAGTCATAGGAGACCATTTCAATGGACTTCAACTAGATGCAAGTTTGTTGTACGCTGATTGACTCTCAAGCTTGGCCGGTCAATCCTGAACTCAACTCGCTAGCATCTATAATCAACCAACAGGTGTAGAGATCCCCAATCTCTATCTAAACTTCTTCAAATAGATCCCAACTGTCTACAAATCATGATAAATGATAACCCATTCTCGATAACAAACTCCACATGGCCTCGACGGCCCACTACCAGACAGTTATAGCTGTTACTATCAATTTCTTACATGCTCCATCTATAAAAGAGATCCTCCAGATATATTTTTCTTTAAGCTCTCCTTCTCTGCCATTACTCTGCTTTCTTTTTTCTTCTAAGTACTCCATTCCAGTTGGCTAGAAAACTAACTTGAGCATCGGAGGATTCTGCCGGAGCCACCCACCTCCGATTTGAACTTCTTCTTGCAGGTTCCATCGGTGACCTCATCTCCATCCACTCCAACGACTCCCACGTTGGCACTATTTTCTACACCAACATTTTCTTTATAAAGTTCATATGGAGTTTTCTTTAGAATTGATCTAATTAATGCTCTACTTAGCACATAGCATGCGGTGTTAATAGCTTCCATCCAAAAATATTTTGAAAGATTGCTTTCATAAAGCATGGTCCGTGCCATTTTAATTAATGTTCTATTCTTTGTTTCTACTATCTCATTTTGTTGTAGTATCTTAGGTGCTGAAAAATTATAATTGATTCCATTTTTAGAGCAAAAACTTTCAAACTTTTGATTTTTAAATTCCATGCCATGATTACTTCTTATATACAAAACATTACACTTTTTTTTTTGTTATTTTATTAAATAGATCAATAAACATATCGAAAGAATTATCTTTATGAGATAAAAATAAAAATCAAATATATTTTGAAAAATCATCGATTATAACAAAGCCATATCTTTTTCCTCCAAGATTAGTAGTTGAAATAGGTCCAAATAAGTCCATATGAAGTAATTCTAGGGGCTAGTAGTTGAAACAATATTTTTGGATTTAAAAGAAGATTTCGTTTGTTTACCAAGTTGGCATGCTTTCCAAACTTTATTCTTTCCAAAATTTATTTTAGATAAATTCTTTACTAAATCATGTTTAATTAATCTTGCTAATAAGTCCATACTTGAATGACCTAATCTATTATGCCAAATCCAACTTGATTCATTTAGTTTAGCATTCATAGCAATAAAATACTCAATGTTTTTACTTTTAAGTTTATCAAGATCAACAATATAAACATTCCCATGCCTTTTTCTTATAAATTTGATGTTATCATCTAAATAACTAGTTACAATGCAATGAGATGATTTGAATGAAATATTAAAATCTTTATCATAAAGTTGACTTATATTAAACAAGTTATGCAGCAAACCTTCAACACATAAAATATTTTCTATGCTAGTAGAGGGTGTTATCAAGATATTACTGAGATCAATGATTTTTTCTTTACCATTGTCTCCAAATATCACAACACCTTCATCTTTAGCTTCAAGAGAGGTAAATTATGATTGATCTTCCATCATGTGCCTTGAGCATCTGTTATCAAGGTACCACCTTCATTTAGTTCTTATAGATGCCAAGCACACCTACACAAGTAATCAAGTAAACTTAGGTACCCAAGCTAACTTCGGTCCTTTAGGGTTAGCACAAATGATTTCTTTTGAAATCCAAATTTATTTTATTTTTGATTTATTTGAATTAAATATTCTGCATTCTATAAATTTATGTCTAATTTTATTATATTTGTAACATGTTATACTTCTATCATAATTTTGAGATTTTGCATATATATTCTCTAAGAATTTTGCTTTCTTGTTGGATTATATCTTATATCGGCTTTATCAAAGACTATTTTTTGATTTTCAATTATCATTTGCAAATTTTTAGAACTTAGCTTGTATCTATTTACTATAGATCTTAATCTTATCACTTTATTTTATAAGGATACATTTTTTCATTTGATTCATTTAGATTACTTTGTAATTTTTTTATATCATCTTCTATTTGTGCTTTATCTTTATTTAAAGATTGATTCTCTTTCTTTAGTTCTTTGTTCTTATGAGATAACTTCTTAAAATCACAAAGTAGATCATTGAAAGCTTCATATAATTTCTCAAATGTAAATTCAGAAATTGAATCATCATTGTTTACCTCATCCTCTAATGCCATAAGACAAAGATTTGCTTTTTCTTCTCTTTGACATTCTTCTTCGCTTGAAGAAGAATCCTCATCATTGCTCTATGTTGCTTTGTATGCTTTTCTTTTTTATTTTTTTTGAACTCTTCTTCAATAATGGATAGTTTATTTGAAAATGTCCAAACTTCTTACATTCATAGAAAATAATTTGATCTCTTTTTTTTTTTCTTTTTTTGCTACCTTCCCCCTTGCTGTAACTGCTTTTCTTTGGTTCAAACTTCTTCTTTCTTCTCATGAATTTCTTAAATCTTCTAGTGATCAGTGTCATTTCTTCATCATCCTTTGAGTCTTCTTTGGAGTTACTTTTCTCTTTATATATGACAGCAGCTTTGAGTGCAATGCTCTTCTTTTTCTTTACTTTCTCTTCTTTTTCTTGATTCATGTTCAGCTCATAGGTCATGAGTGAACCAATCAGCTCATCTAATGCAAGACTATTTAGGTCCTTTGCCTCTTGTATGGAAGTTACTATTGGCTCCTAATTCTTTGATAAAGATCTAATTTTTTTTTGCATAATATCGCTGTTAGTATAATCTCTTCTAAGACTTTTTAAATCATTCAAAATATTAATGAATCTTGTAAATATTCTAGTGATAGTTTCATATGATTCCATTTTAAATAGCTTATATTTATGTATCAACATATATATCTTTATTTCCTTGACTTGACTAGTACCCTCATGGGTGACATCAAATCTATCCCAAATCTCTTTGGCTAATAAGCATGTTGATATTCTATTGAACTTATTAGCAACTAAAGTATAATATAGTATATTCATTGCTTCGGTGTCAAGTTAAGCTTTCTTCTTATCATGTTCATCCCAATTCTTTTTAGGTTTTGGGGTGGACACTCCATCAACTATAACTGTAGGTGCGTGAGGGCCGAACATTATGACATTCCACATGTCATAAACCTATGCTTGGATGAATATTATCATTCTTGCTTTCCAATAAGCATAGTTAGTTCCATTGAATAGTGGGGCTCTATTAGTTGATTACCTCTCAAACAATAAAGTTTCAATTGGGGTAGTCATTTAATCTTTAGCTCTTTGATAGTTAGACCAACAACTGATATTAGAGCATCCACTCTGATACCACTTATTACCTAAGGATGGCTACCTAAGAGGGAGGAAAAATTGGATATTTAAAAATTTTACTCCAGACATGAAAATTTTACTACTTAATTGCTTAATGAAATAAGCTATGTAATGTACAGTGAATAAAGCTATAAAGTAAATAGCACACAATCACAAACATAATAGTTTTATAGTAGTTCGATGCCAAACTTAGCACCTACATGCACTCCTTAAGTAAATCACTTAGGAATTCAACTATAATCACTTAATTTGATTACAGTCCAATTGTTTTACTTGGGTTCATAATCCAATTCAGTTAGTTTTAACCTTGGCTCACCAACCACAACCATATAAAGATTATTTTTCTAGGCTAACAATCAACCTTGATTGATTTTAACTTTGGCTCATCAATCAAACCATACAACATTCAACTCTAGGCTTGGACTAACCCAAGTTTCTCACCCCCAAAAACTTGAAACAAAAAAATATATATATATAATTAACATAAATTCTTTGGAGCTCAAGAGAAGAAAATCTAGACTGCTTTACTGGTAGGCTTGATTTCTTCTCCTTGAATGCTTGAAAGAAGTAGGAGATGATCTTCAATATCAAAAGACTGACTTCTCTTAGATTGAAGATGATCTCTAAAAATCACTCCTTTCTTTCGCTCTTTAGCTCACACACTTGAATGTTTGAAAAGATTACTTGAAAGCTCTTGAATATGTGCTCAAAAAGATATTTTTATTTCCAAAAATATTTTCTTATATATCCCTGAAGTTTGTCACCATTACAAGTCATCAAGGAGGACTTCAGAGGGTGATCTAGCCATTGGCGACACAAAAATAGTCGTTGGAAGGCTTATGAGATGAGAAAGCTGCAAAACTAGAAATTAGTCGTTACAGTCACTAGGTCGGCTCAATTTTGACTGGGTTAGCAAAGTCCTCACTGGGTTAGCTCAATATCAGTGGACCAAAATATATCTATTTTTGTCTTCTACTCTCTTCTAAGACTAGGCCGGTTATCTTTTTGGCTAGGTCGACCAAGTTTTCACTAGATCAGCTTAGTTAAAGATTGGGTCGGCTAAGTCCACTGGGTTTTGAATATTCATCTTTCTAAGTTTTTTGTCTTTTATTTTCACTGAGACTAGGTCGGCTTAGTTTTTTACTAGATTGGCTCAATCTGCATGCTAAGATTGTTTGTGAGTCTTTCTTCTCTAATTTAATTTATAGGCTAGACTTGCTTTCTTAACTGTGAGCTCAGAAGTGACACTCTCAAGTCTTGAAAATATGAGAAGATAGATCATGGAAAGATGGAAGTGAGCCAAAATAAGAATCAATCTTAATAGTAAAGTTCAAAAATTGGGTCGGCTCACTCTGAGACCGAGCCAGCTTAGTTGAAAACTGGGTCGGCTCGGTCCAAGACTGGGTCGGCTAGGTCTAAGAGAAAAATTCAGATAGAGAGCAGCATTTTTGGACTATTGGTATGGTATACAACTGGGTCGGCTTAGTCTGGGACTGAGCCGACCTAGTCGTAGGTTAGCCGGCTCAGTCTGAAACTGGGTTGGCTCAGTTTTTGTAAGTTATTATTTTGTATACGTGGGTTGTTTGGGTTTGGAATATTTTTCTATGAGCTTGGGCTTGTCCCTTTGTAAAATATATATACTAAAAATAGATTAAGATTGTAAGAGTGCTGCAATATACTGAATAAAAGCTCTTTTTTTTGAAAATCTTTTCGTCTCTTCTTCTCTATTCCTTGATTTATTTGATCATGCTTCCACAAAGATCTCTAAGAAGTACTTTCTTATTGCTTGGCTAATCACCGATGGTCATGCCAATTCATGCGGGAAGAGCGCATATTTCTAACATTTGGTATCAAAGCGGTGTTGCATTAGGAAGAAAGATACCTAGGATTTACTACATCCAGGATCTGTTGCACTAGATTTTATCCTAAAACTTTTAGTTTACTTCATGGTGGTTTCTAGATTATGGTGGAGATTGTTTACATGGAGGAATGATGATATAGAAGTTTGGAAAAAAAATCTAGGGCTAGTTAGATCTTCTATAAAGGATAGTTTTACTAGTGTGTGATCCTGAAGGATGTTAGGGATCTGTTCTTGACTTGTTTGAAGTCATGAAATCAAGTGGATTCAAGATGAATTTTGAAAAGTTCGATGGTAAGAAAAACTTTACTCTATGGCAGCAAAGAGTAAAGGACTTGTTGGTTCAGCAGAGGATCTATAAGGTCTTGACAAAAGAAAGATCGAAAAAGATCAGTGCTGAGAATTGGAAAGAGTTGGAAGAAATTGCTTTTAGCACAATCTAGATGTGCTTGGTCGATCAGGTTTTTCGTGAGGTTTGAATAGAGACTACGGCAAAGGGGCTTTAGGAGAGATTGGAGAACACATACATGGGGAAGAATATGACGAACAAGCTGTGGTTGAAGAAATAACTGTATAGTCTGAGGATGCCTGAAGGTGGAGATCTTGTTGCATATATCCAAAGATTCAATTAGGTGTGTTCTGAGGTGATGAGTTTGGATGTGAAGATCGACGAGGAGGATCGGGCATTACTGCTATTATGTTCTCTCCCAGGTTCGTATGATGGTCTCATAACAACTCTAGTTTATAAAAAAAAGATTCTAAATTATGAAGAGATTGTTGGTGTGCTCAGATCAAATAAGCAAAGAAAGAAGATCTGCAAGGGAGACCCTAAGTCTGAGATCTTGATTGTGAACGAAAGATAGGAAAGATTAAAGGAGAAGACAAAAGAAAAATTCAAGGGTAGGTCAAAGTCTCGCGATTAAAGAAAGATGACATTGAAATATTATAAATATCATCAGCCTGGACACCTGAGGAGAGATTATCCCCTTTTGAGATCATAAAAAGAAAAGACCAGCAAAGAAGATGATACAGCTTCTATAGGCAGTAGAGAAGACCTACTAGTTGTATCAGATGGATCCATAGAGTGTGATACTATATGCATATTAGATTCAGCATGCTCGCACCACTATACTTCTTATTGGGAGTAGTTTGTTACCTACCAAAAGGATGATGATGGAAGTGTCAACCTTGGTGATGATCATCCATGCAAAGTAGCTAGAATTGGCTCTATCAGGATGAGGATGTACGATGGGATCATTCATACATTATCAAATATCAGGCATGTATCAGAGTTGAAAAAGAATTTAATTTCTTTGGGCTACTTGAAGAAGCAAGATTATGCTTTTAGTAGCCAGGCTGGGAGTGGATGTCTAAAAATTTCTAAGGAAGCTTTGGTGGTGATGAGAGGTAGAAGACTGAGCAACAATCTTTATAGAATGTAAGGCTCAGTGGTAAATGATAGTGTAGAGATGCTAGCAGTGACACAGAAGGAGCAGATTTTATATCAACTATGGCACTATCGGATGGGTCATATGAGTGATCATGGGCTCACAGAACTAAGCAGAAGAGGTATGACCCCAGTCCTGAAGGAGGGAATAGATCTTTGAGAGCCATATATTTTTGGCAAATAGCATAGAATGAAGTTTGCCAGAAGTACCAAGCGTAGTGAGAGAGTGTTGGATTTAGTGCACTCAGATGTGTGGGGATCAACTCCTGTATCAGCTAGAGGTAGGGCAAAATACTTTGTTACTTTCATTGATGATTTCTCAAGAAAGATATCGGTTTATCTGATCAGAAAAAAATCAGAGGTATTTGCTCAATTCAGAGTCTGAAGAGCTGAAGTAGAGAAGAAGTTAGAGAGATAGGTAAAGTGTCTGAGGTCGAACAATGGAGGAGAGTATACTAGCTTGGAGTTCAGGAGGTACTATGAGAAAAATGGCATCAAATGCCATTACACGATGAGGATGACTCTCCATCAAAATGATGTCATGGAGAGGATGAACTGGACACTAATCAAGAAGGCATGGAGTTTGAGACTACAGACATCACTCCTAAAGTCCTTTTGGAGTGATGCTCTAATTTTTTCTTATTTTCTTGTGAACAGGTTCCCTCATTATAAGCTGAATGGAGGCATTCCAGAAGAGGTCTAAAGTGAAAAGAAGGTGCAGCTTGGTCATCTGAAAGTCTTTAGTTGCACATGAAGGGAAATCTTGATTTCCCGGTCCAGGTTCATTTAGATCTGATCAGATCAAGAGATATATTTCAAAATTTTTTCTCTTGATCCTAATCAGATCTTGATATCTTTCAGATCTGATTCTTATTATTTTAATAAAATAAAATTAAAAGATAAATTAAATCAAATTTAATTTACCTGATCTGGGTAATCCTATTACCCTATTGATGATCCTGTTTGTAGCGGAAGGTTCTGGATCTTAGCCACACAAGCGCCTGGCCTCTATCGGTATCCACTTGGGTTGGATCTGGAGATCCTCTTCTTCTCTATCATGCCTCCAAAAATCAGATCTAGATCTGATCTGGAGGATCTTCAAAACTCTTTTTGAGGATGAGCAGTCGTCCTTTGCAGCAGCGCAGCCTTCTTACTTTTGATCGCCTTTCTTTGATCTGAATTGCACCAACCAAGGTCCAAAACTCCTTTTGGACATGGAGAGCAAGGGGAGAAGGTGGTTTGGTGTGGAGAGGGAGGGGAGAGGCAGCCTTGGGGTGTGGAGAAACTATGATCTCATCATATCTCTTTTTTAATCTGAGTTGGGTACAGGGTCTTATTTATAGACTAGCTGTGATCCAACTCCTCTTCTTCCCAACCAATCACAATCCTTTGTGAAATCAGATCTAAATCTGATTGGTGGGAATAGAGTCCCCTGGATTCCTCCTTAGAGGGCGCCTAAGACCAGTCAAAGTTGGTTCTTAGAAGAACTCTAATTGGAATCCAAAAAGGAGATGGAGTCCTTGTCCAACAAGGACTCCTAGGCGCCTCCAACTTGGGCTCACGCAACCCTTGGCGTGCGCCCTCCTCCTTGCCAGGTTCTGGCAGGGGGACAAGCCCCACCAGCTCTCCAATAGGTGCATGACATGTGGTTTAGGTGAACTCATCAAACCCTAGTTTCTGTCATATGATGTAATCATTCAATTCGAGTCCAATGTGAAAATCTAAATAGAAACTCTTTCTATTATTTCACTCTGCCATGGCCATGGGCTTCTGGACTTGATTCTCATGATTATCATAGGGCTGCTCCTCTACCACTGAGGTAGATAGATTCCATCTTGATGCCATCTAGTTCCTACAATGAACATGCTATAGCCAACATACACCTCAGGGTTCCATATGGCTAGGAGATCGAGTAATGGTGTACTCAAACTATAACACCCTCAAGGTGAACTATAGATGCACCTCAGGTCAAAGAACCAGACACACTACTGCAGCATCGAGTCAGTCATTGATGAGAAGGTAGACTCCCTAATGACTACTCGAGGTGGTCACGCTCAGTGCCCTCGTTCTCTAACGAGTACCTGACTCTCGCTCCAGTGTCTCCACACCGTAGACTCAAGACTCATCTGCTAAAGAGAAGCGATTGTACACCAACCTTCCGGATCAATCACCATCCTTGTGATGATCCTGTGGTCGGGAGCAATTTATGAGTTAACAATGATTATTCATGTCTTAAATTTTCAACTCTTGAAAATATGAATTATCATTACCATTAACTCAAAGGATGTATCACAGCCACTAAATACACATATGTGATAGAAAATAACCCATTTATTGCTTTTAGTCAAAATTATAATTTCGCCCCTAGAAGTGTATTACAAGTGTCAGCCAATTCTGGCTTCTAGGGCACATATATCTAACAATCTCCTACTTGTTCTAAAGCCAATTGGCTACAAGTTTAAGTCCCATCTTCTCAAGGTGGGCTTCGAACCTCTGTTGGCCCAACGGCTTTGTAAGTGGGTCTGCCACATTATCTTTGGAGTTGACTCTCTTGACCTCGACATAATCCTTTTTGAGGTAATCATGGATGGGGTGGTATCACCGTTTGCTTGGAACTCTTCCAGCCGACAGCTCCACCATTGCACACAAACACACTCCCAGATGTCGACTTTCGATCATCTATATCAGATATGAAATTTGAGTCTGTGTATCCCTGGACTTGGAGTTCTTCGTTACCAAAGACCAACATTATATCCTTAGTTCTTCTCAAGTACTTAAGGATACATTTCACAGAAGTCCAATGTTCTTCACCTGGATTTGACTGATATCTGCTTGTGACACTCACAGCATGGGCTATATCAGATCGTGTACATAGCATGGCATACATGAGGCTCCCTATTGCAGAAGCATAAGGGATCTTGTTCATGCATTCTATTTCCTCAGGTGTGCTGGGGCACATCTTCTTGGAAAGATGAATACCATATCTGAAGGGTATTATTCCCCTCTTAGAGTTTTCCATACTAAACCTCTTTAGTACTTTCTCTATGTACATCTTCTGTGAAAGTCCTAGCATCCTATTCGGTCTATCCCTATAGACCTTAATTCCTAGAATAAAGGATGCTTCACCTAGGTCTTTCATGGAGAATACCATGTTGACATCTTGACTGATGTCAACATGGGAATATCATTCTCAATAATCATGCATGTTTTCAGATCTAAATTATCTCATAATAATCTAAAAAATTAGATTTAAATTGATCTAATCAAAATAAATTCTAATCTAGATAATTATGTAGAACTATTCTACAACTAGTCTAGACATGCATCAATCATATCTCATATGATATTCAAAAATTAAATAATTTTTATTTGCTATTTTTTAGATATTATTATAACACTTATAATATCAGAAAATAGTAAATAAAAAGATCTAAAATATGATTTAATCAGATTAAATCAAAAATATGCAAGAATATTCTATAGAACTATTCTATTCTAGAACTAGTCATGCATATCTTCTAATCTTAGATCCAAATTATTTAATTTTAATTTTTTTTCTGACTTCAGATCTGATCACATCTCATGTGACATCTGAAATCAATTATTTTTTTAATTAAAATAAATTTAAAATTATATCTAAATAATTTAGAACCATGGCTCTGATATCAGTTGAAGGGAAATTCTGATTTTTCGATCCAGGTTCGTTCAGATCTGATCAGATCAAGAGATATCTTTCAAAATTTTTTCTCTTAATCCTAATTAGATCTTGATATATTTTAGATCTGATTCTTATTATTTTAATAAAATAAAATTAAAAGATAAATTAAATCAAATTTAATTTACCTGATCTGGGTAATCCTATTACCCTGTTGATGATCCTATTTGCAGCGGCGGTTCTGGATCTTAGCCACGCAAGCACCTAGCCTCTACCGGTATCCACTTGGATTGGATCTAGAGATCCTCTTCTTCTCTATCATGCCTCCAAAAATCAGATCTAGATCTGATCTGGAGGATCTTCAAAACTCTTTTTGAAGATGAGCAGTCGTCCTTTGCAGCAGCGCAGCCTTCTTACTTTTGATCGCCTTTCTTTGATCTGAATTGCACCAACCAAGGTCCAAAACTCCTTTTGGACATGGAGAGCAAGGGGAGAAGGTGGTTTGGTGTGGATAGGGAGGGGAGAGGCAGCCTTGGGGCATGGAAAACTATGATCTCATCATATCTCTTTTTTAATCTGAGTTGGGTACAGGGTCTTATTTATAGACTAGCTGTGATCCAACTCCTCTTCTTCCCAACCAATCATAATCCTTTATGAAATCAGATCTAAATCTAATTGGTGGGAATAGAGTCCCCTGGATTCCTCCTTAGAGGGCGCCTAAGACCAGTCAAAGTTGGTTCTTAGAAGAACTCTAATTGGAATCCAAAAAGGAGATGGAGTCCTTGTCCAACAAGGACTCCTAGGCGCCTCCAACTTGGGCTCACGCAACCCTTGGCGTGCGCCCTCCTCCTTGCCAGGTTCTGGTAGGGGGACAAGCCCCACCAGCTCTCCAATAGGTGCATGACATGTGGTCAAAAGTCAAAGGGTCAATGGTCAATGTTTGACCAGTCAAAGGTAGACTTTTGACCAAAGTCAAAGAACAAGAAATGGCAGGTGACCAAAAATGGCAGGTAATATCTTATAAAATAAGACAACCTATTCTAACTTGGACAACCTCCAGTCAGACCATATGAAGGCCTCTGATTGAGCACAAACTCCTTTGGCTCAGACAGGACAACTTATTTATGATAGCAAAAGAAGAACGTTAGGTTCAATTGAGTGCTAGCACGATTTCCTTGAACCTAATTGAATCTCATTCAGATCAATTGAACTAGATCAGTTCAATTGATGATCACCAGATTCAAACCCTTGTTTGTGTGACCCAGTTAGGTTCAGTTCTGTATGGTAATGGGATATGTCATGATCTCTATCATCGACATCATCGAAACTCCTTTTGATGGATCAGAACTCTTCTGATTCGAACAGCTAGAATGATCGATCATCTAAATCATTCTAATTGCTCCCAAAATCCACCAGTGACACCTAGTAGTATATGGTGGCAACCCATCAGAGCTGAATGCGAACCTCTTGGTGCAGCTACCTATGTGATTCAGTTCTTCTATCTTGAAGCCCCGATCAGATTAGGGTTTAGGTGAACTCGTCAAACCCTAGTTTCTGTCATATGATGTAATCATTCGATTCGAGTCCAATGTGAAAATCTAAATAGAAACTCTTTCTATTATTTCACTCTGCCATGGCCATGGACTTCTGGACTTGATTCTCATGATTATCATAGGGCTGCTCCTCTACCACCGAGGTAGATAGATTCCATCTTGATGCCATCCAGTTCCTACAATGAACATGCTATAGCCAACATACACCTCAGGGTTCCATATGGCTAGGAGATCGAGTAATGGTGTAGTCAAACTATAACACCCTCAAGGTGAACTGCCGATGTACCTCAGATCAAAGAACCAGACACACTACTGCAGCATCGAGTCAGTCATTGACGAGAAGGTAGACTCCCTAATGACTACTCGAGGTGGTCACGCTTAGTGCCCTCGTTCTCTAACGAGTACCTGTACTCTCGCTCCGGTGTCTCCACACCGTAGACTCAAGACTCATCTACTAAAGAGTAGCGATTGTACACCAACCTTTCGAATCAATCACCATCCTTGTGATGATCCTATGGTCGGGAGCAATTTATGAGTTAACAATGATTATTCATGTCTTAAATTTTCAACTCTTGAAAATACGAATTATCATTACCATTAACTCAAAGGATGTATCACAGACACTAAATACACATATGTGATAGAAAATAACCCATTTATTGCTTTTAGTCAAAATTACAATTTTGCTCCAAGAAGTGTATTATAAGTGTCAGCCAATTCTGGCTTTTAGGGCACATATATCTAACAACATAGCCTATGCACGTCTAAAGGCAATCGAGAGGAGCAAATTGGATCCAAAATCTTAAAAGATGACATTCATAGGATATCCATAAGGAGTCAAGGGGTACCTGCTATGGGACTCTCAGACACAGAAGTCAGTGATCAGCAGGGATGTTATCTTTGAAGAGAAGAGCATTTTGAGGAGGTCTGAGATAGATGGAACTGAAGAAATAAAGGTGAACAGCAATGGCTAGTCAGAGAATGATGGCATGCAGGTTACATTCACTTATAGGAGTGTTCCTATTGAGGTAGAGCGAGGCAAAAAAGTATTATCTCAGATTGAAAATCAGCATGGAGGGTTGGTAGTTCAAATAGATGTGTAGGAGCAGCCAAAGACATCAGGTAGAGATGTGCCAATGGAAGTGGCTTTGCATAAGCCCCGGTGTACTATTAGGAGACTGGTTAGATATGGCATTGCTAAGGTTATCTCCTATGCACTCATCACTGCTAATGGAGATTCAGAGAATTATGTAGAGGCCATGAAGAGTGAGGATCATGATTCATGGATGCAGGCCATGATGGAGGAGATGGAATCACTTGAGAAGAATCAGACATGATAGCTGGTGGATCTTTTAGAGGGTGCTCGACCTATTGGCTCAAAGTGGGTGTTCACAAAGAAAGAAGCACCTTCAGAATAAGGTGGAGTCAGATTCAAAGCAAGGCTGGTAGCAAAGGGATACTCACAAAGGGAAGGGATTGACTACATAATTTTTTTTTTTTTTTATGGTGCGTCATACATCTATTCGAGTTTTGCTGTCACTGGTGGCACAGCATAACATAGAATTGAAATCGATGGATGTGAAGATGGCCTTCCTTCATGGGACTTTAGAGGAAAGAATCTACGTGAAGTAGCCAGATGGTTTCATGGAGATGGGACAGGAAAAAAAGGTGTGTTTACTCAGAAAGTCTTCGTATGGCTTGAAATAATCTCCTCGTCAGTGGTATCGAAGGTTTGATAGCTTTGTCTTGAGCCTGGGTTTCAGTAGATGTGAACATGATTGTTGTGTCTACGTCAAGGATGTAAATGAGGAGGATGTTCTGTACCTATTATTGTATTTAGATGATATGCTCATAATCGGTAGAAGCATGGATGATGTGAAAAGGTTGAAAAGGGTATTATCATCTAAATTTGAGATGAAAGATTTGGGTCTAACTTAGAAAATTTTTGGAATAGAGATTTATAAAGATAGGTCCAAAGGAGTGCTTCATTTATCATAAGGAAAGTATGTCCAGAAGGTTCTGAAGAGGTTTGGGATGGAGAAGGCCAAACTTGCAGAGATGCCATTGCCGAGCCATATGTCTCTCTCCAAGTTACAGTGCCCCCAATCAGAAGAGGAGAGAGAGTACATGAAATGAGTTTCTTATACAAATATTGTAGGCAGTGTGATGTACACTATGGTATGCTATAGACCAGATATAGCACATGCTGTAAGCACGATTAGTAGATACATGGCTAATCTTGGGAAGGAACACTGAAAAGCACTGAAATGGATATTGAGATATTTACATGGAATAAGAGATTATGGTTTGATGTTTGGTGGGCAGCTGAAAGGATTTGGAGAATA
Source organism: Cocos nucifera (assembly GCA_006176705.1). Classification (NCBI taxonomy): domain Eukaryota; kingdom Viridiplantae; phylum Streptophyta; class Magnoliopsida; order Arecales; family Arecaceae; genus Cocos; species Cocos nucifera. The sequence continues at coordinate 646,215 of QRFJ01000192.1, forward strand.
ATCTATGAAGATGTGTGAAGGTTTAGATCCTCTGGAGGGGTTTGTTGATGCAAATTATGCTGGTGATCTTGATACAAGGAGGTCTACTACTGGATACCTTTTTTGCGTATATGGTGGATCGGTGTCTTAGAAATCAATCCTTCAGCCAATCACGACCTTGTCTACCATAGAGACCAAGTACATTAGAATAATGGAGGCTGCAAAGGAAGCCCTTTGGCTTAGAAGGCTGATTGATGAGTTGGGGGTGGAGCAGAGTAAGGTTACACTATTTAATGATAGTCAAAGTGCTCTATTGTTAGCATAGAAACCTGTCTATCATGCGTGCATAAAGTATATAGACGTGAGGTATCACAGGATTAGAGAGCTGATGGAGGAAGGTGAAGTGGAACTGATAAAGATCCATACCAAGGAGAATCAGTCTGATGCACTCACGAAGGTTCTCCCCAAAGATAGCTTTTAGAGATGTGTGGCATGGATGGATCTATTGAGAAGAGATGAGTTCACAAGAACTTGAAAGCACCAAGGTGGAGAATGTAAGCTCAGAAGTGGCACTCCCAAGTCTTAAAAATATGAGAAGATAGGTCATAAGAAGATGGAAGTGAGTCGAAAGAAGAATTAGTCTCAATAGTAAAGTTTAGAAACTATGTCGGTTCACTCTATGACTGAGCCAGCTCGGTTGGAAACTGGGTCAGCTCAGTCCAGGACTAGGTTGGCTAGGTCTCAGAGAAAAATCTAGATAGCGAGTAGCATTTTCGATCTATTAGCATGGTACATAGCTGGGTCAGCTCAGTCTGAGATTAAGCCAACCCAGTCGCAGGTTAGTAGGCTTAGTCTGAAACTAGGTTGGCTCAGTTTTCATGGGTTATTATTTTATGTACGTAGGTTATTTGGGTTTGGAAAGTTTTTCTATGAGCTTGGGCTTGACCCTTTGTAAAGTATATATACTAAAAATAGGTCAAGATTGTAAGAGTGCTAAAATATACCAAATAAAAGTTTTTTTCTCCTAAAAATCTCTTCTTCTCTTCTTCTCTATTTCTTGATTTATTTGATCGTGCTTTCACAGAGATCTCTAAGAAGTACTTTCTTGTTGCTTGGCTAATTACCAACGGCCACGCCGATCGGTGTGGGAAGAGCGCATATTCTCAACATTAACTTGATTTTATCCTCATTAAAATCTCTTGAACAATGTGTCCAGTCTAGAGTTTTTCCTCTAAAATCTTGAGTAATTTTTCATTTGTATAATAAAAAATACTTGAAGTTTGTGAGCTTTTGAAATTTATAACTATATATCCTCATAAACAACATTAGTAAATTAACATTTTATACTCAACTACTTTTGTTATCATCTAAATCAATCTAGGATCAACACCCAATGAATGGTAGGGATTAGACTAGACCAAATTTTAAGAGAAATTTTGGAATCTTCTTCTTATCAATCTTAATAAAGAATCTGCTTCATGAGAGTTAGATGGAAAGATCAAAATATGCAAAATTTTTTTTAGAATCTACTTTAAAAAATATATATATTGGTTTTCCATCGAGTAACCATATCTCATTACCTAAGTAAGCAATGATATTCACGTCAAAAAGTAGGCAATATAAATTAAAAAAAAAAGATGTATCATTATCTCACTGAGTAACCAGGTCCCTTCGCCTAAGTAAGCATTATGGTTCATGTCAAAAGGTGGGGATGTGAGAGTTCGATTTAAAAAAAGAAGAAGAAGAAAAAAAGTAGATAATAAGGGGACTAAATTGCAAGAAGACAATATACCTAACTTACATCAAGTTAAAGGACTTAAAGAGTAAAGTAGGAAGTTGATAAAAAAAGATCTTTAAAAATTTTTATGGCTAATACTTAACCACTATTTGGATCAAATTAATAATTTGATGATGTACTTCTTTAATGGTCTGGCCAGGTATCAGCTTTCTTTAGGAATGTCTAACCTAAATTTTAATTCAAGACTGAGTCGGAATATATTGCTAATTTATCTATTTTGCTTGAGGATGAGCAAAGCTCAAGTTGGAGGATGTGATAAATACATTAAATATATTTATAAAATTATTAATTTATAAATTAATTTATCTTTATTCTTTAAAAAATTAATATTTTTATTTATTTTTTATAAAAAAAAATTATTGATGAAAAGATCTCGATTTATGGGTCAAAATAGAGAAAATTTGGAGTCAATCGAACTTAAAATGGATCCAAAATGAAGATTCAAAAGAAAGAAAAAAAAATGAAAAAAATAATAAAATCGACCCAAAATCCAGCCCATTAGACCAGTTGGTGTATGTTGGACTGATTGATCGATCCATGGAGCCAAGTGCAGATGGACTAGCTCAACAGGCATGGCCAACCAGCATGCCATGCATGGTAGGCGTGGACCCTTAAAGGGTCCACAAAAAATGTCACGCGGCTTACAGGGGCAAAATCATCAATTCAGTAGGCACAGCGTGCTGTGATTGGGCACAGACTTTAGTAAGCCTGGTCTACGAGAGGTGCATTGGTAGATTCAGCATGATCGAATGGCTATGCATGCTCCCGACTGAGATCCAATGGTGGGGAATGTTTTTTGATTTAGTTCAACACTGTCCAACTCTATTCGCACGATCCGATGGTCTGAAGCCACGTCGGTTGAAATCCAATAGTGAGGACTTGATTCTAACTTGATTCAAGAGATCTCAGCACTACCCAATGGTCCGAAATCATTTGTTGAGATGATCCTATTAGATGTGTGCCCAAGAAGCCAGATTGGCTAAACACTTGTAATACACTTCTAAGGGCAATTTTATAATTTTGACTATAAATTAATAAAAAAATTATTTTCTATCATAGTGTATATTTAAAGTATTTGTGATACATTCTTTGAGTTAATGGTAATGATAATTCATATTTTCAAGAGTTGAAAATTTAAGACATGAATTTTCATAATTAACTCAAAAACTGCTTCAAACCATAAAATTATCATGAGGATGGTGATTGATTCAGAAGATTGGTGTACAATTACTTTCTTAGGATAGATGTATCTTAAGTCTATGGTGTGGATACACTGGAGCAAGAGTATAAGTACTCGTTAGAGAATAAGGGCACTGAGCGTGACCACCTTGAGCAGTCATAAGAAAGTCTACCTTCTCGTCGATGACTGGCTCGATGCTACAGTGGTGTGTCTAGGTCTTTGACCTAAGGTGCATCAGTAGTTCATCTTGAGGGTGTTATAGTTTGACTACACCATAACTTGGTCTCCTAGCCATTTGGAACCCTAAGGTATATGTTAGCTATAGCATGTTCATTGTAGGAATTGGATTGCACCAATAGGAGATCTATCTACCTCGGTAGATAAGAAGTAGCCCTATGATAATCATGAGATTGAGTCCTTAAGCCTATGGCCATGGTAGAGTAAAGATGATAGAAAGAGTTTCTATTTGGATTTCACATCAGACTCAAATCAAATGATTAATTCATATGATGGATGTTGGGTTTGACGAGTTTACCTTAACCCTAATCCTGTTGGAGCTTAAGATAGAAGAACCCAATCACACAGGTAGATGTACCAAGAGATTCACTTTTAGTTTTGATGGTTGCCACCATATACTGCTAGGTGTCACTGATGGATTTTGGGAGCAATTAGAATAATTTTGATAATTGATTATTCTAATTGTATGAATCAAAAAAGTTTTAGTCCATCGAAAGGTATTTCGATCATGTTGATGATAGAGATCATAATATGTCTCATTATCATATGGAACTGAACCTAACTAGATCACACATACAAAGATTTAGATCTAGATATCATCAATTAAGCTAACCCAATTTGATTGATTTGGATTAGATCCAATCAGGTTCAAGGTAATCGTGCTAGCACACGATTGAGCCTAACTTTCTCCTTCTATAATCTTTTTGATTCATCACAACTGAGTCAAATTTGATTTGACTTATTCTTATATCTTAAATGGATTTATTTTCATCTAATTGGAATAAGTCCAGGTCAGATAAATTGTAGAAAATAAATTCATTCCTAGTGCAATTGGACTAGGGTCAAAAGTTGACCCAATTGAGAGAATTAATGATCACCTGATCAAATGCCTCTAGAAAATTTTTCAAAAATTATTTTTTTCTAATTTTTCGATTTGTGATAGGGCTTGAGTCATGCTATGGGTGTGCCAAATTTTGTGATTTATGGTGGTGGTTTGACTAGGTTTTTGATAGAGTCTAATTTGGATCAAACTCTTGAGGGAAGAGTCCTAGGCGCAATGGACTCTTCCTAATCTACTCATGCTGCCACTTTTTAGATTGAATTTTGGTGACAAAACCAAATGAGATCTAGGTTTTCATGTGGAGAATAGGTCCTAGAGTCCCTTTGATCAAATAATAAGTGATTTGGTCAAAGAAGGACTCTAAATGGCGTTGGGTTTAAGAAACCTTACTCACGCCAAAGAGAGCATCACATGATTTTATTTTCCACACAGAGGTGCTGTCACCCATACCATATCCCACACCCCCTCTATCCTCTCTCTCCCTATATTCTACAAGCCTAAAAAGTTAAATCTGAGTTGAAGGTTCAAGATTTTTGGCACAAGATTCAGGATCTATGCGATGGTATTCGTGAGACGGACGAGCTGCCTTCAGAATTAGTTTTGAAGAATCTATGGATCAGATTTAGATTTAATCTTTAGAGAAGATATTTGCAAGGAGAAGATATTTAGATCATGCCTGAGTGGATATCGATAGAAGCCAGGCGCATGCGTGGCTTATTTCAGAACCTCAAGAACCAACAGGATCATCGCAGGATAATCAAATTACCTAATAAGGCACTTAAAATAAAATCTAATTTTATTTTATTTTTAATTTTTAATATTAGATTATCATGATTAGATCTGAGAATTCTTAGATATGATCAGATCATAGAAATTTTTATAGAAAAATCTATCTCAGATCTGATCAGATCTTGACAATCCTGCAATGGAAAATCAGATTTTCCCTTCAAATGATATCAGAATTGTGTTAGCAGTTCTTCAGATCTATTTTAAATCTGATTTAATTTTTATTTATAATTTAATATTAAATAATTTTAGATATTACATCAGATGTGATTAGATCTAAAATCAAAAAATTAAAAATTATATAATTTAGATCTATAATGTATGGGATGCATGACTAGACTAAGAATAGAATAGTTCTATGTGTAGTCTAGTATGATCATGTTGTTAATTTAATTAAATATAATTATAGATCTATTTTATTTTTATTTTTTAATATTATAATTATTATAACCAGATCTAAAAAATAAAAAGTATAATTTTTAATTTTTAATTTATTCATATGAGATATGAAAGATGCATGCTTAGGAATAGTTCTATAAAATATCTAGAATAGTTTTATTTTTGATGTGATCAAATTTAAAATTTTATTTTTTAAATTTAATATATGATATTTTAGATCTGAAAGCATGCATGGTTTATTGAGTTATGATACATGAGATGTATATAAGACATGTATAGGTTAGATCTTTTATATATGTGATATATGATTTAGATCTAACTAGTTTTGTTTTAGAAAATATATTTCTGATTAAGGCGTTCTCCTTGGCCATTCAGTCATAAGAATAAAGTAGAGTTTAAAGGCCCTCTCCTTCCATTCGATGGGATGTTCTTATGATGTGTAGGGGTGCTGCGCGTTCGTCGTTAATCAGAAATCAGAACTTATTTTCTACAAAATCTTAGATCTTGAAATCCTAGGATTTTGTTACATATTTTATTCATAAATCCAAAACTTAATTAAGAATTAAGATTATTAAATTAATTAGATATAAAAATTATGAATTTTTAGATCTAAGATATCTTCATAAAATTAGGTTCGAGCTTGGGTAGCTCAATTAGGTCTAGCGGTTGATCAAATCGAATCAAGAGTTGGTTAGGTGGGATAAAAGAAAGCTTAGAATTGACTAGTTTAATAGGATTAAGTCTGGGTCAAGATTGAATCATATTGAGATATGACTCGATCAAATCAAAATCTAATTTGGCTCCATGGTTCGAGCCTGGATTGTAGGCTAACCTGATTGATTCTGATTCGATAATTTAGTGTCTAAGGTAAGTCTGGCAAATATGAACGATTGATTTTTAATTGAGAGCTACTAAACCTGAATGCATTCTTATCAAGTTAATGGCATATCCTTTTCACCAGTCTCACTTATCTGATCATTTGTGGCGATCCAGTTCTGATTTGAGGTGGCTAATAATTTGAGCCAACCCATACCACTAGGTTAGTCATAATTATTATGACTAAGTCAAGTCAAATTTAAAGAAACCTAAATTAAGTCTTCCTAAGAAAATATTAAGTCTAAGGTCCTCCACCATTATAGATGTGCGGGCTCTTTCTGGGGTTGATTGTTCTTGCTGGATACAATGGTTAAGTTACACTGGAAAGATGCAACTATGTCTATTAGGCATTGAATTCTATGGGTTGGAGGATTGGTTGGTTTCAATATTTTGGATATGATGAGAGATCCAATAAGAAATTCAATTCATGCAAATGGTGTGTCTGACTTAACTAAGGAGTGGAGCAATATTTCGGACATGATGAGCTTCATGAATTAGAGATTAGGTTTGGATGCACCATAATTAGAGAATCATTGGACAAGAGTTGTTCACTCATCAATTGACCCATCATCAATAACTGTTAGATGAGATGGTGAGCCAGTTGGTGGGATCGCACTATCCACTAGAAATCAATAATCGTGGAGATTTTTGCATCTCTACCAAGAAAGTGTAGGAATCCAAGTAAATAGTGGAAGCCTAATTTGTTTAAAAATGAAACTCCTAAATAAATTGGTTAAGTCTAATCATAAAATTTAACTAGAAACTTTGACTCTCTATAGAAAAATGTCTGCGTCTAACCCACTATTCCGTATCCTGGACACCCATAGACTAACCAGACCCAATTATAAGGATTGGCTCTAGAACTTCAAAATAATTTTGGATTTTCAGAAGTTGACTCATGTGTTGGAACAAGATCCTTCCATTTTACCAGCACGTCCATCTGCTGATCAGAAAGCATCTCTAAAAGAATGGACGGATAAAGATAACAAAGCCAGGTATTACACATTAGGCTCGATGTCTGATGAGCTCTAGCACCAACATAAAAATATTAAGACTAGCCATCAAATATTGGCTCACCTACAAGAGTTGTTTGATGAACAGAGCCATGCAGCCAAATATCAAGTTACTAAGAGACTTTTTAAGACTCAAATGCGTGATGGGCAATCGGTCCAAGATCATTATCTGATAATAATCAAGGACCTAGAAGAGCTTAAAAAGCTTGGTGTCAAGTTAGATCAGGACCTGTAGATTAATATAATTCTACAGTTTTTGACTGATATGTATGGGCAGTTCATCATAAACTACCATATGCATAAGCTGCAAAATACCTTGGCTAAACATATGAACATGTTGGTCACTGCTGAGCTCTCTATGAAAGGTTCAAAGGGCTCAGTGCTTGCTGTGGAGCGGACTTCTTCTAAGAGAAAGTCTTTTAGAAAAAAGAAGTCTGTGAAGAAGCAAAAGGTGGATGGTGGGAATAAGAAGAAGACAGAGCCAAAGAAGAAGGCCGCTGATAAGAAAAAATGTTTCCATTGTAATACAGATGGTCATTGAAAGTGGAACTACTCTCTTTACCTGATCAATTTGAAGAACAAAAAGGAGGTAGATCCTTCTGAAGGTATGCTCATTATAGAATCTAACCTTATGATTTCTTCTACATCCAGTTGGATGCTTGACTCTGGTTCTAGTGCTCACTTATGCACTTCTATATAGGATCTTAAGGATAGCAAGAGGTCAAGGGATGGTGAGATGATCCTACACATCAAAAATGGAGCAAGAGTTGCTATTATGGTCGTGGGAATCTATCCTCTTCAATTACCATCAAGATTAGATCTAGTTCTTAGAGATTATTTTTATGTGCTTGCAGCAAGCAGAAATTTAATTTTTATTTTATATTTAGCATAAGAAGGCTATGTAATTAGTTTTCTTATGGATCATTGTAATATTCTTTATGAAAGAAATAAAATTACAAGTGGTTTTCTTATAAATATTCTCTATTAGTTACATATTGATATTTTTATTTTTAATATTGAGCAAAACGTGAATGCTATAGGATCAAAGCAACCTAGGGATAGTCTAAATATCCATTAAAGTTCTTCGATCAGATCAAGAAGGCGAATACCTTAGTTAGAAATTTCTAGACTATCTTAAGGACAATGGCATAGTCTCATAATGGACTCCACCTGAAACACCTCAACTTAATGGGATTTTAAAATGGAGAAACCAGACTCTATTAGATATGATCTAATCCATGATGAGTTTTGCGGACCTCACTGAGTTTCTTTGGGGACATAGTTTGATGACCGCTATATATTTACTGAATAGAGTTTCCTCTAAAATCATTCCTACCACACCGTAAATGAAGTCTGAGTCATCTTAGAATTTGGGATTGTCCGATCCATGTCAAGAGACAACAGGCGGACAAATTAGAGTCTAGGTTCTTTAGAGCTCAGTTTATTGGATATCCTAAAGAGTCATTAGGATATTATTTCCATCTCCTGAAAGATCACAATATGATTGTGAGTCAATGCACCATCTTTCTTGAAAAATAGTTTATTCAATATGGTGGTATCGAAAGATAGATTAGATTTGGGGAGATTGTCTCTAATGAGAAATGAGCTAAGAAACCTATGGAATCCAATCAGATTGAGCCAACCCAGACACTATCTCCTCCACCTCATAGATCAAGTAGAATTTTTCATCCTCCTGAAAGGTACTTAGGTACTATCTCAAAAGACATAGAAAAAATATTCCTCATAAGAAATGGGGTTCATGGTGATGATCCCAAAATCTATGATGAGGCGATATCAGATATCGACTTCGAGAAATGGTTAGAAGCAATGAAGTTAGAGATTGACTTAATGCATTTGAACCAAGTCTAGATCTTGGTAGATTCACCTGATGGTATAGTACCTGTTGGGGATAAATCCCGCTCCTGCCGAAGCCCGGCCCGACGCTCAGCCCAATGTAACCAGTAGCCGCTGAAGAGCTTCAGCGCCGGGCGCCAGGCCGAACTCCCCTGCACCAAGGTCCGGGCCGAACTGCCTAGAGGCCGAACTCCCCTGCGCCAAGGTCCGGGCCGAACTGCCTAGAGGCCGAACTCCCCTGCGCCAAGGTCCGGGCCGAACTGCCTAGTGGCCGAACTCCCACCGCCAGCCGAACTCCTTCGGACTTCCCACGGCCGAGCTCCTTCGGACCGACCCCAGGCGAGCCCATGCAGCCGAACTCCTCGGACCCCACGGCCGAACTCCTTCGGACCGACCCCAGGCGGCCCATGCAGCCGAACTCCTTCGAACCCCACGGCCGAACTCCTTCGGACCGACCCCAGGCGAGCCCATGCAGCCGAACTCCTTCGGACCGACCCCAGGCGAGCCCATGCAGCCGAACTCCTTCGGACTTCCCACGGCCGAACTCTTTCGGACCGACCCTAGGCGAGCCCATGCAGCCGAACTCCTTCGGACCCCACGGCCGAACTCCTTCGGACCGACCCCAGGCGAGCCCATGCAGCCGAACTCCTTCGGACTTCCCACGGCCGAACTCCTTCGGACCGACCCCAGGCGAGCCCATGCAGCCGAACTCCTTCGGACCCCACGGCCGAACTCCTTCGGACCGACTTCCAGGCGAGCCCAAGTGGCCGAACCCCTTCGGACCGACCCTAGGCGACCGAACTCCTCAGCGAGCCCTGGCCGAACCAACTAGCAACCGAAGTCCTTCAACTGGCCAGCCGAGCTTCTTCGGGCCTCTCAGCGGTCGAACTCCTCGGCAACCGTCCCGCGGCCGAACTCTACAGATGGCCGACCCTTCAGCCAGACGAACTCCCCCAGCTTCCCCTTCGGCCGAACTCTGTTACAAGTCCGAACTCCATTGGACGAACTGTCGCCTGCAGCAAGACCGGACGGCGCCTTCCTCTCCGTACCGGACTCCATGCGGCCCACGACTCGCCAGTATGGCTCCCACGATCCACCGGACGACGCCTTCCTCTCCGTACCGGACTCCATGCGGCCCACGACGTTCGCCAGTATGGCTCCCACGATCCACCGGACGACGCCTTCCTCTCCGTACCGGACTCCATGCGGCCCACGACTCGCCGGTATGGCTCCCACGATCTACCGGACGACGCCTTCCTCTCCGTACCGGACTCCATGCGGCCCACGGTTCGCCGGTATGGCTCCCACGATCTACCGGACGACGCCTTCCTCTCCGTACCGGACTCCATGCGGCCCACGACTCGCCGGTATGGCTCCCACGATCTACCGGACGACGCCTTCCTCTCCGTACCAAACTCCATGCTGCCCGACGACTCTCTGCCAGACGGCACAGCCGTCACCATCAACTAAGCTCCGCTATAAAAGGACCCCTCCCGACATACTAAGGCTAAGCTCTCTGAACTCTCGACTCTCTCTCGAACTCTCGCTCTCTAAGCTCTCCACATCTCTAAGCTCTCGAACTCTCGACTCTCTAAGCTCCGGAACTCATTCCGAGCACTCCATTACTGTTGGCCGGAAACTAACTTGACCGTCGGAGGGTCCTGCCGGAGCCACCACCCCACCGGTTCCGGACGGGACTTCGTTTTGCAGGTCCCCGGCGGCGCCCAGCGGCCTCGATTGCGGCGACCTCCGGCGGCGACGGATTTCTGCTGCACCAACAGATTGGCGCTAGAAGGAAGGGCCTGAACCTTCGAGGTTCCCTTGTTCTTAAAGGAGTGCTCGGCGACCCTTCTCTTCCCTCTCCAGAGATCTTCCTTTTCTCTTTCGAAGAGAAAACGCCACCCAGGAGAGCTTCCGCACGGCGTTCGGTGGCCTCTGCGACCCGATCCCGTCCAGGCCCGTCTGCTCCTGCTTCAGCCCCGGCGGCCTAGGTTCCACCTGAACCCGCGGTGGATGTGAAGCAGTTCGGCCTGCTTGACCGACAGATCCGTGGCCGTGGCCTCACGGAGGCGTTGCACGCTTTACAGCAGCCTCCGGTAGCGACTCCACCAGCAAGCCCGCCATGAGGGCGTGAGAAATCAGCCTTAAGGAAGAGCCCAATCGCCCCGAAGAGAGAAACAGAGAGCAGAAGTTCCCCGCCGAAGCGGAAAGAAGTTCGGCTCGGAGAAAAGCCGGGCTCCCCCAAAGCTCGGCATCAAGGTAAAATGAAGCTCGGTGGAAAGCCGAACTCCTCAACTCAACCTCCAAAATAAAGTTCGGCGCCGGCAAGGACGGAACGAAGCCCCCCTCCCAGAAGGTTCCGCAACTACGACCCGCTCCTCTAACTCGAATTCTCGGCAAAGTTAAGAGCCAACCGCCAAGACCTGAAGGACTACGGCCTCTCCAAACATAAAGCCCCTACGACCACGGCTCAAGGAATACATTCAGAAGATTGAAGAGCTCATCAAAAAGGCGACGGGATATTCCTCCGAGGCTGAAGCAGGAGAAGATGCTAAAGGCGTGCCGTAACTCGGAAAAGACAAGAAGGTTGGCCGTCCCGCGGCGTCATCAACGCCACCCCGGGGAGGAGCTAGGAGCTAGCTACATCGGTGATTGTCATCCCCCAGCGACAAAGTCAAGAGAAGCATGGTCCAAATTATGAAGGCCGGCATGAGATAGAGGAGGTCGTCTGGACGGGACTTGCTGCTCGAGGGAGCTCCGAGGAACAATGCACCCGTCGACAACCCTCAAACGAGAAATGCGCGCTGTCCACGATTTCCCTTCGGTAAAATTCTCCCCTCTGCATAATATTATTTCTGGATGCGAAAACTATGCGATGACAGGAGAGCAGCAGTCAATAATCGCCGCGTTAGGAACAGGAGGAGAACCTCGTCCTAACGCGAGCAACAAGCTCGGCCGCAGGAGATAAGATCTCCCCCGAGCGCGCACCTCGGCCGCAGGAGATAAGATCTCCCCGAGAGAAGCTCGGCCGCAGGAGATAAGATCTCCCCCGAGCGCGCACATCAACCTCGGCTAGAGATAAGATCTCTCCCGAGCGACCGTTGACAACCTCGGCTAGAGATAAGATCTCTCCCGAGCGACCGTGAACAACCTCGGTTAGGAACAGGAGGAGAACCTCGTCCTAACGCGAGCGCGCACCTCGGCTGCAGGAGATAAGATCTCCCCCGAGAGAAGCTCGGCCGCGGGAGATAAGATCTCCCCCGAGCATGCACCTCAGCTGCAGGAGATAAGATCTCCCCCGAGGGAAGCTCGGCCGCAGAAGATAAGATCTCTCCCGAGCGACCGTGAACAACCTCGGTTAGGAACAGGAGGAGAACCTCGTCCTAACGCGAGCACCAACCTCGGCTAGAGATAAGATCTCTCCCGAGCGACCGTTGACAACCTCGGCTAGAGATAAGATCTCTCCCGAGCGACCGTGAACAACCTCGGTTAGGAACAGGAGGAGAACCTCGTCCTAACGCGAGCACCAACCTCGGCTAGAGATAAGATCTCTCCCGAGCGACCGTTGACAACCTCGGCTAGAGATAAGATCTCTCCCGAGCGACCGTGAACAACCTCGGTTAGGAACAGGAGGAGAACCTCGTCCTAACGCGAGCACCAACCTCGGCTAGAGATAAGATCTCTCCCGAGCGACCGTTGACAACCTCGGCTAGAGATAAGATCTCTCCCGAGCGACCGTGAACAACCTCGGTTAGGAACAGGAGGAGAACCTCGTCCTAACACGAGCACCAACCTCGGCTAGAGATAAGATCTCTCCCGAGCGACCGTCGACAACCTCGGCTAGAGATAAGATCTCTCCCGAGCGACCGGAACAACCTCGGTTAGGAACAGGAGGTGAACCTCGTCCTAACACGAGCACCAACCTCGGCCGCAGGAGATAAGATCTCCCCCGAGGGAAGCTCGGCTTCAGGAGATAAGATCTCCCCCGAGCGCGCACTTCACTTCGGCTGCAGGAGATAAGATCTCCCCCGAGGGAAGCTCGGCCGTAGGAGATAAGATCTCCCCCGAGCGCGCACTTCAACCTCGGCTAGAGATAAGATCTCTCCCGAGCGACCGGAACAACCTCGGTTAGGAACAGGAGGAGAACCTCGTCCTAGCACGAGCAAAGTCAAAGGCCCCGTTCGCAAAGGACGGGATGGGGGGAGAAGCGAGGACGACGGTCCTCATGTGCCCCCACAGCCGGCTAGGAACAGGAGGAGAACCTCGTCCTAGCACGAGCAAAGTCAAAGGCCCCGTTCACAAAGGACGGGATGGGGGGAGAAGCGAGGACGACGGTCCTCATGTGCCCCCACAGCCGGCTAGGAACAGGAGGAGAACCTCGTCCTAGCACGAGCAAAGTCAAAGGCCCCGTTCGCAAAGGACGGGATGGGGGGAGAAGCGAGGACGACGGTCCTCATGTGCCCCCACAGCCGGCTAGGAACAGGAGGAGAACCTCGTCCTAGCACGAGCAAAGTCAAAGGCCCCGTCCACAAAGGACGGGATGGGGGGAGAAGCGAGGACGACGGTCCTCATGTGCCCCCACAGCCGGCTAGGAACAGGAGGAGAACCTCGTCCTAGCGTGAGCAAAGTCGAAGGCCCCGTCCACAAAGGACGGGATGGGGGGAGAAGCGAGGACGACGGTCCTCATGTGCCCCCACAGCCGGCTAGGAACAGGAGGAGAACCTCGTCCTAGCGTGAGCAAAGTCGAAGGCCCCGTCCACAAAGGACGGGATGGGGGGAGAAGCGAGGACGACGGTCCTCATGTGCCCCCACAGCCGGCTAGGAACAGGAGGAGAACCTCGTCCTAGCGTGAGCAAAGTCGAAGGCCCCGTCCACCAAGGACGGGATGGGGGGAGAGGCGAGGACGACGGTCCCCATGTGCCCCCACAGCCCGTTGGGAACAAGAGGAGAACCTCGTCCTGAACGTGAGCAAGGTCCAAGGCCGAGCCCCAGAGTCTACGGCAAGCTTCACTGCAGAAGACGAGGTCTCCTTCGGACCTCAGCTTCAACTTCGGTATCAGCATCAGCGGGAGACGGGATCTCCCCCAAGCGATCATAACCTTGACTGCAAAAGAGGAGGTCTCCCCCGAATCGACTTCGGTTGATGAAGGCAATGTCAACTCCGACCCTGACCACGGGGGGCGACATTGACTCCGGCCTCAACGTCGGCTTCACCAATTTTGGCTGGAAACGAGTCCCACTTCAACTCCAAACATCGACTGGGGAGCTGGGGATGAGACCTCCCCCGAGCTTCAGCTGCAACAAATGCGGAGCCTGGAAGAAGACTTCGGCAGTCGCCTGTTTTGGTACTCCCTTCCTTCAATTTTTGAACTCGGGAGTGGGGGGGCTACTGTTGGGGATAAATCCCGCTCCTGCCGAAGCCCGGCCCGACGCTCAGCCCAATGTAACCAGTAGCCGCTGAAGAGCTTCAGCGCCAGGCGCCAGGCCGAGCCCCTGCCCAAGGTCCGGGCCGAACTGCCTAGAGGCCGAACTCCCCTGCGCCAAGGTCCGGGCCGAACTGCCTAGAGGCCGAACTCCCCTGCGCCAAGGTCCGGGCCGAACTGCCCGAACTCCCACCGCCAGCCGAACTCCTTCGGACTTCCCACGGCCGAGCTCCTTCGGACCGACCCCAGGCGAGCCCATGCAGCCGAACTCCTCGGACCCCACGGCCGAACTCCTTCGGACCGACCCCAGGCGAGCCCATGCAGCCGAACTCCTTCGGACCCCACGGCCGAACTCCTTCGGACCGACCCCAGGCGAGCCCATGCAGCCGAACTCCTTCGGACCGACCCCAGGCGAGCCCATGCAGCCGAACTCCTTCGGACTTCCCACGGCCGAACTCCTTCGGACCGACCCAGGCGAGCCCATGCAGCCGAACTCCTTCGGACCCCACGGCCGAACTCCTTCGGACCGACCCCAGGCGAGCCCATGCAGCCGAACTCCTTCGGACTTCCCACGGCCGAACTCCTTCGGACCGACCCCAGGCGAGCCCATGCAGCCGAACTCCTTCGGACCCCACGGCCGAACTCCTTCGGACCGACTTCAGGCGAGCCCAAGTGGCCGAACCCCTTCGGACCGACCCTAGGCGACCGAACTCCTCAGCGAGCCCTGGCCGAACCAACTAGCAACCGAAGTCCTTCAACTGGCCAGCCGAGCTTCTTCGGGCCTCTCAGCGGTCGAACTCCTCGGCAACCGTCCCGCGGCCGAACTCTACAGATGGCCGACCCTTCAGCCAGACGAACTCCCCCAGCTTCCCCCTCGGCCGAACTCTGTTACAAGTCCGAACTCCATTGGACGAACTGTCGCCTGCAGCAAGACCGGACGGCGCCTTCCTCTCCGTACCGGACTCCATGCGGCCGACGACTCGCCAGTATGGCTCCCACGATCTACCGGACGACGCCTTCCTCTCCGTACCGGACTCCATGCGGCCCACGGCTCGCCGGTATGGCTCCCACGATCTACCGGACGACGCCTTCCTCTCCGTACCGGACTCCATGCGGCCCACGACTCGCCGGTATGGCTCCCACGATCTACCGGACGACCTTCCTTCCGACTCCATGCGGCTCGCCGCTCCGATACCGACCCTCTCCGTACCGACTCCATGCGGCCCACGACTCGCCGGTATGGCTCCCACGATCTACCGGACGACGCCTTCCTCTCCGTACCAAACTCCATGCTGCCCGACGACTCTCTGCCAGACGGCACAGCCGTCACCATCAACTAAGCTCCGCTATAAAAGGACCCCTCCCGACATACTAAGGCTAAGCTCTCTGAACTCTCGACTCTCTAAGCTCTCTAAGCTCTCCTCCACATCTCTAAGCTCCGGAACTCATTCCGAGCACTCCATTACTGTTGGCCGGAAACTAACTTGACCGTCGGAGGGTCCTACCGGAGCCACCACCCCACCGGTTCCGGACGGGACTTCGTTTTGCCGGTCCCCGGCGGCGCCCAGCGGCCTCGATTGCGGCGACCTCCGGCGGCGACGGATTTCTGCACCAACAGTACCTATTGGGTGTAAATGGATCTTCAAGAGAAAGATAGGTGTAGATGAAAATGTAAAGACATTCAAAGCAAGGCTCATAGTGAAAGAATATAGTCAATGCGAAGGCATTGACTATCAGAATACTTTTTTACCAATAGCCATGCTCAAGTTCATCTACATATTGCTTGTTGTTGCAGCCTATTTCTATTATAAAATGTGGCATATGGATGTAAAAACGGCATTCTTAAATGAATATCTTGAGGAAGATATCTATATAGAACAACCGCTAGGTTTCACATCCAATGATGATCATCATAAGGTATGCAAGCTGCAAAGGTCCATATATGAACTTAAACAAGCATCTCAAAGCTGAAATGCTCGTTTCAATGATGTAATCAAATTGTTTGGATTTATCAAGAACGAGGAGGTGAAGGAACCAAATCTAGGGTTTTAGAAATAGATCTTGAATCTTTTTCAAGATCAGACAGCAGAAGATTAAAATCAATCAAAATTAATCTAAAATATCCTAGATCTAAGATTTTATTATATAATTATTGCATGGTATTTAAATTAGAAATTAAAATTAAATAAGAAAGAAAAATATTGGTCAAATCAACGTAGATCTATACTACATCAAATGCTGGTAAGAAGTTAATAGATCAGATCTATTATCTGAGCAAGTTAGATATTCTAACTTACTGATCTAGGCTTGAGGATGAAATCATGAGCCGCACATGCATCTGACCTCTAAGAGTCGTCCACACGAGCCCACGAATACAATCAGAGATCCTGATGCAGGAAATCAGCACAGTATGCTAGCACTGTGCTGATCTCTCTTCGATGGTCGATCTGATGCTTTCTTCTTTGAAACATAGACTCTTCAAATACTAGAAGAAAAGAAAGAAGATTTGTGATTCCTAGATACCTTTCAAAATCTCACAAAAAGAAGGAAGAGATTTAGAACAAAAACCCTAGAAGAAGACCCTCTTCTTCTTCTTTGTTTTTTTTCTAGACATCCTGATTTGTGTTTTTAATATCTTCACAACCCAGATGAATTTTTCTCTAATTTTTATACACCAAAGATACCTCTCAAATGTCTACAATCCACAAAAATTTTAGCAAAAAGTTTTCTTTAAATAAAGAGATGTGTAGAGTCCAAGATTGGTCAAAAATCTAGATAGGAAAGTCACCAAATGGCAGGTTGTTAGTTGGGCGCCCCCACCTTATTTTTCTACCGTGAACTAGCAAGGGAGGGTGCAACAAATACCAAAGAATGCCATGAGAGAGAGAGAGAGAGAAAATAGGGAGGTGGCGGCATGAAAGGAGGGAAGTCTTTTGGTTGACTAGGATTCCATCTCATAGAATCCTAAAGCAAAACTAACCTCCCCTTTTGACTTGGTCATCAAACAAATTTTCAGATGAGAAAAGAAAGAGAGAAGGGAGGCATGAGATTGCTTGGGGCATAGAGATTTTTCACATAAAAATACAAAGAAAGGGGTGGGGCATGAGGATTAGGTGGCGCAAGGAATAGGGTGTCCTAATCACACTAGGACTCCTATTTTGACCTGGTCAAACAAGATCTTTTAATCAAATAAAAATAAGAGTAAACCAACCTAATTAAATAAGACCCTAATCTATTTAAGGACTTAATTAAATTAGATTTAATTTATATTTAATTTTTTAATCAAATTAAAAATTGGATTGACCCGAGTCCTAGTTAGACTAGGACTAGTTCTTCCTTGCACTTAGCTTATCCAATAAGCCAATTGGACTTGATCCAATCAAGCATAAATAAAATATAATTAAATTATATTTAATTAAACTTAATCTTAGCCTACTGGCTTAATCAAATTAAGTCAATTAGCAATCAAATTGCTAATCAATCCTCCTGCAATACTTGCACTATAGAAACATCAACCGTATTGATCGTTTAATCCTAAAATGATTCTAAATTGCTAATCAACCATCTGATCGGAATGTGAACTCTAATGTGTGTGACCTCATAGGTTTGACGGAAAACTTTAAGAGGGATTCAAATATCCCTTCAGACAATGGTATTCATCTTTCCAAGAAATGTGCCCTAAGTATACTATGAAGAAATAGAATTCCAATGAGCCAAGACCCTTATGCTTCTGCAATAAGGGCAGATATGTATGCAATGCTAGTACACAACCTGATATAGCCCATGCTGTGAAGTGTCACAAGCAGATATCAGTCAATATCCAGGTGAAGAACACTGGACTGTCCTGTGAAATGTATCCTTAAGTACTTAAGAAGAACTAAGGAAATATGAATGTTGTCTTGTGTAATATGGAGAACTTCCAGTCCAGGGGATATACAGACTCAGATTTCATGTCGATGTAGGTGATTGAAGCGACATCTAGAAGTCTGTTTGTAATGCAATGGTGGTGCTATCAGGCTGGAAAAAGTTCCAAAGCAAACCATGATAGCAGATTCCACCATGGAAGCAGAATATAATCGCTGCATCAAGAGCTTGCAAAGGAACATTCTAGTAACAGAAGTTTGCTGGCAGAAATCGAAAGTAAATGCCATTTAAGATGCCATTCCTCCATACGCAATAAACAAATGGCGC
The DNA here is from genome assembly GCA_006176705.1 of Cocos nucifera. Taxonomy (NCBI): domain Eukaryota; kingdom Viridiplantae; phylum Streptophyta; class Magnoliopsida; order Arecales; family Arecaceae; genus Cocos; species Cocos nucifera. The sequence goes on from QRFJ01000192.1 coordinate 664,792, forward strand.
CATAGCCCGCTTACTAAGGACTGAGGTCTCACCAAAAATCCAAGCACATTGAGCGGTGATACCATCTCATCCGCGATTTAACCTCGAGAAGGTTAACGTCGAGGGTCAAGAGAGTCAATTACCGTAGATAATGCCGGCAGGACCCACTTAACAAAGCGTTGGAAACAACAAAAAATCGAAGCCCATCTTAGAGAAGATGGGACTTAGACTTGTAGCCAATTGGCTTTAGGATAAAGTGGGAGATTGTTAGATATATGTGCCCAGAAGCCAGAATTGGCTGCACTTATAATACACTTCTAAGGGAACAAAATTATAATTTTGACTATAATCAATAAAAATGGGTATTTTCTATCAGATATGTGTATTTAGTGTCTGTGATATATCCTTTGAGTTAATGGTAATGATAATTCATATTTTTAAGAGTTAAAAATTTTAAGACATGAATAATCATATTAACTCATAAAATGCTCCAACCATAGGATCATCATGAGGATGGTGATTGATCTGGAAGATTGGTTGTAACAATCGCTTCTCTTTAGTAGATGAGTCTTGAGTATACAGTGTGGAGACATCGGAGCGAAAGTATAGATACTCGTTAGAAGAAGAGGGCATTGAGTGTGACCACCTGAGTAGTCATTAGAAGTCTACCTTCTCGTCAATGACTGACTCGTGCTGCAGTGGTGTGTCTGGTTTCTTTGACCTAAGGTGCATCGTAAGTTTCACCTTGAGGGTGTTATAGTTTGACTACACATAACTCGGTCATCCTAGCCATTTAGAATTGTGGGTGTAATGTTGGCTATAGCAATGTTCATTGTAGGAATAGATTGCATCAAGATGGAATCTATCTACCTCGGTGGTAGAGGAGCAGCCCTATGATGATCATGAGAATCAAGTCCAGAAGCCCATAGCCATAGCAGAGTGAAATAATAGAAAAAGTTTCTATTTAGATTTTTACATCAGACTTGAATCGAATGATTACATCATATGATAGAAACTAGGGTTTGATGAGTTCACCTTAACCCTAATCTAATCAGGGCTCAAGATAGAAGAACTTAATCACACAGGTAGTTGCACTAAGCGGTTCGCATTCAGCTCTGATGGGTTGCCATCATATACTGCTAGGTGTCACTGGTGGATTTTGAGAGTAATTAGAATGATTTAGATGATTGATCATTCTAGCTGTTCGAATTAAAAGAGTTTTGATCCATCAAAAGAAATTTCGTGATAGTGATGATAGAGATCTGATGACATATCTCATTACCATACAGAACTGAACCTAACTGGATTACAACAAACAAGGGTTTGAATCTGGTGATCATCAATTGAATTGATCCAGTTCAATTGATCTGAATGAGATTCAATTAGTTTCAAAAAAATCATGCTAGCACTCGATTGAACCTAACATTCTTCTTTTACTATCATAAATAGTTGTCTTGACTGACCAAGGAGTTTGTGCTCGATCAGAGGCCTTCACTTGGTCTGACTGGAGCCTGTCTAGGTCAAAAAATGGTTGTCTTATTTTGTAAGACAATACCTACCTACATTTTTGATCAACCTATCATTTCTCGTCTTGATCGGTTAAATGTTGACCATTGACACTTTGACTTCTGTCCACATGTCATTGCATCTATTGGAGAGCTGGTGGGGCTTGTCCTCCTACCAGAAACTGGCAAGGAGGAGGGTGCACGCCAAGGGTGG
>QRFJ01000192.1:666514-747698 GCA_006176705.1 Cocos nucifera
ATTTAAGTCGATAGTATAGAAATAAATTTTTATACCAATCGAAGTGACCATCTAGCAATGATACCCGATGGTCAAATAGGTCAAAGATATAGAACATCCTTAGAACCCATACGGATATAGTTTTCATATAATTCATCCCCTAGACCATAATGTTCGTAGGATACCTCAGAGTTTAACTATCAACTCTAATTAGGTTATCCACATTGTATTTCAAAATATCAAATCCATCTGATGAATTATCCTGGCCAAGATTTTGCTATATTGAAATACAGTGATATATTATTCTCCAACTCTTAGAGTGGTCAATTCCATCTTGATCACACACCAACTTTGTAAGTACCTGACTGTGCCCAGAAGCCTTCTATTGCTAAATTAAAAATTCAGTTAGTCTGATACCAAAGCACAATGAGTTGCTTGCAAGTCACTAAGGTAATCTCAGGTCTAACGGATATTTATACCTATATCCCATCAGAGACATTCTCGATAGCAGAATACTCTGGAGTTGATTACGTTCAATGATGATGTACCCATACATTTTACCTGTATGCTATACCAGTGTCTCCACACTCCTTGGTTAAGAGGACAACCAACCTATATGGCATATAGCGATCTATGCTCGATAGACGCTGTCGTCCTAATTAACAGTCTATCATTTGATCGTGAACAAATTTAAGGACTAATCGATAAATCCTCTCTTTATCAAAATTAAATAGTCCTACGAACTTCATCACAATAATGGAGTTCATTAGAAGATGTAAATTTATGATGAAAAAGATGCCAAAAATTTTTTATTAATTAATAAATTAATTACAATATCTCAATCATCAATACGCTGATGATTGGCTTTGAAACATAATTTTTAGTAGAAGTCCTATATTTTCAAAAAGATCAATGAGAGCACTGTTATCTTCCTCGTACTGTACGTGGATGACATCCTCCTAATTGGGAATGATATTTTCATGTTGACTACACGGCAAAAATGTGGTTGTTAAGGAGATCTCTATGAAAGATCTAGGAGAGGTATTCTTATTCTAGAAATTAAGTTTTTATAAGATAGACAAATAGGAACTGGATCTTCTCACAGAAAATGTACATAGAGGAGTGCTGAAGAGGTTCAGCATGAAAAACTCCAAGAGAATATTTATACCCTTTAGACGTCAGCATTATCATCTCTCTAAAGAAGATGTGCCTAGTACACTAGGAGACTCTCTCTTGTGTGCGTGCGCCCAAGCTTGAGGCACCTAGGAGTCCTGTTGGATAGGAACTCCATCTCCTTATTGGATTCTGATTAGACTCCTCCTAAGAACCAACTTTGACTGATCTTAGGTGCCATCTAAGGATGAATCCAAGGGACTCTATTCCCACCAATCAGATTTAGATATGATTTCATAAAGGGTTGTGATTGGTTGGGATGAAGAGGAGTTGGATCATGCATAGTCTATAAATAAGACCCTGCGCCAAACTCAAAGAGAAGAACAATTCTCTACGCCCCAAGGCTGCCTCTCTCTTCCTCCTCCATGCCAAGTTCATCTTCTCCCTCTCCTCTCCATGCCCAAAGAAGTTTGGGATCTCAGTTGGTGTAATCTAGGCGAGAGAAAGGCGATAGAAAGCTAGAAGCTGCGCTGCTGCAAAGGACAACTGCTAATCTTCGAAAGCTATTTTGAAGATCCTCCAAATTAGATTTGGATCTAATTTTTGGAGACATGATAGAGAGGAAGAGGATCTCCAGATCCAACCTGAGTGGATATCAGTAGAGGTCAGGCACTTACGTGGCTAGATCCAGAACCTTCCACTGCTTATAGAATCATCAACGAATAATAGGATTACCCTACATTAAGATAAATTAAATCTAATTTAATTTATTTATATTTTATTTTAATTATTAGAATAATAAAAGTTAGATCTGAAACATCCCAGATCTGATTCAGATCAAAGAGAAAAATTTTGAAATATATCTCTTGATCTGATTAGATCTGAACGAAGCTGGTCTAAAAAATCAGGATTTTTCTTCAGATTGAAAGTCGACATCTAGAAATCTATTTATTTATAATGGTGGAGCTATCAATTAGAAGAGTTCCAAGCAGACAGTGATAGCAGACTCCACCATGAAAGTAGACTACATCGCTGCGTTGGAGGCTATAAAGGAGGTATTCTAATACAAAAAGTTTACCGCAAAGCTTGGAGTGATGCCATCAGATGCCATCCCTCCGTACTACAATAATAATGGTGCCATAGCCCTAGCTAAGAAGCTGAGATCTCACCAAAAATCCAAGCACATCAAGCGGCGATACCACCTCATCCGTAATTACCTCGAGAAGGGATACGTCGAGGTCAAGAGAGTTGATTCCATAGATAATGTGGCTAATCCACTGACAAAGTCATTGAGCCAGCAGAAGATCGAAGTCCACCTTAAGAAGATGGAACTTAGATTTGTAGCCAATTGGCTTTAGGTTAAGTGAGAGTTTATTAGATGTGTGCCTTAGAAGCCAGATTGGCTAAGCACTTGTAATACACTTCTAAGGGCAATTTTATAATTTTGATTATAAATTAATAAAAAAATTATTTTTTAGCATAGTGTATATTTAAAGTGTCTATGATACATCCTTTGAGTTAATGATAATGATAATTCATATTTTCAAGAGTTGAAAATTTAAGACATAATTTTTTATAATTAACTCATAAATAGCTCCCGACCGTAGGATTATCATGAGGATGGTGATCGATCTGGAGGGTTGGTGTATGATTGCTTTCTTAGGATAAATATGTCTTAAATCTATAGTGTGGAGACATCAGAGTGAGAGTATAGGTACTCATTAGAGAACAAGAGCACTGAGCGTGACCACCTCAAGTAGTCATAAGAAAGTGTACCTTCTCGTCAATGACTGACTCGATGCTGCAGTGGTATGTCTAGTTCTTTGATCTGAGGTGCATTGGTAGTTCACCTTGAGGGTGTTATAGTTTGACTACACCATAACTCGGTCTCCTAGCCATTCAAAATTCTGAGGTATATGTTGGCTATAGCATGTTCATTGTAGGAATTGGATTGCACCAATAGAGAATATGTCTACCATGGTAGATGAGGAGTAGTCTTATGATAATCATGAGATTGAGTTCTTAAGCCTATGGCCTCAGTAGAGTGAAGATGATAGAAAGAGTTTCTATTAGGAATTTACATCATACTCAAATTAAATAATTAATTCATATGATGGATGTTGGGTTTAACGAGTTTACCTTAATCCTAATCCTATCAGGGTTCAAGATAGAAGAATCCAATCACATAGGTAGCTGCACCAAAAGGTTTGCTTTCAATTCTGATGGGTTGCCACCATATGCTTCTAGATGTCACTGATGAATTTTGGGAGTAATTAGAATGATTTTGATGATTGATCATTCTAATGTATGAATAAAAAAAGTTCTAGTCCATTGAAAGATGTTTCGATGATGTTGATGATAGAGATCATGACATGTCTCATTACCATACAAAACTGAATCTAACTGGGTCACACATACAAGGGATTGGATCTGGATATCATCAATTGAGCTAACCCAGTTTGATTGATTTAGATTTGATCCAATCAAGTTCATGGTAATCGTGCTAGCACACGATTGAGCCCGACTTTCTCCTTCTATAATCTTTTTGATTCATCGCAACCAAGATAAATTTGATTTGACTCATGCTTGTATCTTAAATAGATCTATTTTTGTATAACTAGAATAAGTTCAAGTTAGATAAATTGTAGAAATTAAATCCATTCCTAGTGCAATTGGACTAGGATCAAAAGTTGACCCAATTGAGTGAATTGAGGGTCACCTGATCAGATGCTTCTAAAAAATTCTCTAGAAATCCTTTTGATTTGATTTTTAGATATGTGATAGGGCTCGAGCCATGCTATAGGTGTGCTAAATTTTGTGATTTATGGTGATGGTTTAACTAGATTTTGATAGAGTTTGATTTGGATCAAACTCTTGAGGGAAGAGTCCTAAGCGTAATAGACTCTTCCTTATCTACTCATGGCACCACCTTCTAGATTGAATTTTGGCAATAAAACTAGATGAGATCTAGGTTTTCATATGGAGAATAAGTCTTAGAGTCCCTTTGATTAAATAATAAGTGATTTGATCAAAGAAGGACTCTAAATGGCATTGGATTTAGGAAACCTTTCTCACGCCAAAGAGAGCATTACATGATTTTATTTTCCATGCAAAGGTGTTATCATCCATACCATATCTCACACTCTCTCTATCCTCTCTCTCCCTCTCTTCTATAAGTCTAAAAAGTTAGGCACAAATCTAAATTGAAGGTCCAATATTTTTGGCATAAGATTCAGGATCTATGCGATGGTGTTCGTGAGATGGACAAATTACCTTTAGAAATAGTTTTGAAGGACCTACAAATCAGATTTAAATCTAATCTTTACAGAAAAGATTCATGAGGAGAAGATATTCAGATCTTGCCCAAGTAGATATCGGTAGAGGCTAGACACGTATGTGGCTCATTTCAGAACCTCAGGAACCAATAGGATCATCACAGGATAATTAGATTATCCAATAAGATACTTAAAATTAAATCTAATTTAATTTAATTTTTAATTTTTAATATCAGATCACCATAATCAGATCTAAGAACTCTTAGATCTGATCGGATCATAGAAATTTTTGTAGAAAAATCCACCTTAGATCTGGACGATCCTATGGTGGAAAATCAGATTTTTGCTTTAGATCCGATGGCTCTAAATTAATCTAGGCCTTGATGAAGCTGTGAGTGATGGATTTTGACTCGATCTGAGCCATTTAAATCTAATCTGATGGCTAAAAATTAACACAAATAGCAAAATTCTATCCAAACTTGATCTTCCTAGTTTTTTTCCTTCTCTAACTCAATTTCTCTCATTTTCTCCTCTATAAAAATGACCCTAAGCTCATGATCAAGAGAATCAGTCTCCCCCTAGGGGGGATTAACCTAATAGAAGCCTCTTCTTCATACACAGCTAGCTCTCTCTCCCTCCAAGCTTTCTTCCTCTCTTCTTTCTTTTTTCTTTCTTCAACGGATCACAAAAGCTTCTTATTTCTCCACCAAATCCTCTCTCCTACTCTTGAATTCTACACCCAACTGCTGCCCAGGTTCTTTCTCAAAGCTCCAGGATGAAGATATCAGTGAGAAACTTTTCGATGGCTAGCTAGTTCACCTTATTCTCAGGATATCACTATGATCTTGTTTTGATAGTATTTTCTATTTTCTACCTTTTGTATTTCTTTTTAATATGAAATAAAGACTACTTTTCTTTATTATATCTTTGTGTCTTTATTTTCTTACATGGGATTAATTCAAAATAGTTTATAATCCTTTGATTGAGCCATAATCTATGGGTACAATTCATGCTCTTGAGATAGATTATCTTTAAATTAATTCTTTTTATTATATCTAATTTAGTTTAGACTAGCCTATAACTTTAAGAGACAGGTCGTGCTCTAAGGGTACAGACCATGCTCTCTAAGATACGTTATATCTTTATTAATTAGATAGAAATTAAAGCAGATTAAAATAGTTACTAGCTGTCAAACAAGAGAACAATTAAGTTCCTAAGAATTCTCCATACTTACAACCTAACTTTTAATTAATTTACTTATTTACTTCCTTTCTTGATTAAATCAAGTAATCTTTTAATTATTCTTTATTCTACTTCTAATTTAAATTTAAATTATTTAAATATAATGAACACGATCCTTAAGAATATGATCCCGACTCATCCTATCTATATAGTTTGAGTTAGGTTTTATTTTTAACCACCTACGATAGTGATCATAAGGCATAAGCTTTGTCCTCACTCTTGCTCATGAATGCACCTTCACAAGATGCATCTACCATGCATCTATCTATACTAGTCTCCTGAACCCTTATAGAAAGCTTGAATAATTTGCTACTTAGATAGACCATAGTGTGGGCATTTTCTAAGAAGTTCTTTAAGTCTCTTTCATGACTCATGAATTTGTTCCCTGAAGGCTAAGCAAATCCAATGATAGCTCATCTCATGGTATTAGTTTGACCTATGGGATAATTTTTTTTAAGAAACTCATGTTGCATTTTAGCTCAAGTTTGAATTGGTCTCCCTATTGTGCCAAGCCAGTACTTGGCTTTATCTTTTAATGAAAAAGAAAACAAAGTCAATCTAAAGGCATCATTAGTAAAATGTTAGATCTTCATTATAGAACAAATTTCTAAGAACTCATCTAGATACTTATAAAGATCTTCATTGGCATTCCCACAAAAATATTCTTTCATTTGCCTAGGTGGTTCTCTATTATTTCTAGCCATTTGATTATCAGATTTAATATGAATCAGCCATTCAATTTTAGGATTGGGTTCAACTAGGTCAAGACATAATGATCTCCTACCATGCATGTACTAGTGCAACCCTAACATATGGTTCAAAAAAATTATATATATTATATTTATTTTTATTTTTATTTTATTTTATTTTATTACTATTTTTTTAAGAGAAAAGAAGGAAAAAAGAAAGAGAGAAAAGAGTTCTACATAAGAGAACATAAGAAGTCCTAAAGCTAAAAAGAGAGAGAAGAATTAGTTGCGATTAGGTTTGAGTTAGTTAGTAATCAAGTTAGGCAATCAATCCTAACTAAAGATTATTCTAAATCTAGATAGCTCCTAACTATCAAGGTCATCTTTAAGTTCTTTAAGTATAAGATCAGCCACTCAACCGGACAAGCAAGTATAAGGTTGGTAGGGGTTCCTCTAGTGCTTTCCTTAGACACCAATTAAACTGGCCAAGTAAGCTAATGGAACCAATTAAGTAACCATCTTTCTTTGGAACATGATCCTTAAACTACTTGTCTTAGATACCAGTCAAACTAGGTAACCCTAACCCGATCCAACTCTTTGGGTTTCTTGTCCTAGTGAGCTAGAGTTCCCAGGGTCGACGTCTAATTGATTTTAATTAGACTTAGGTTAATGAGGGATGCTGGTTGGTTGTTTTGTGGGCTAAGAAAGAATGATCAAATTTTTATCTTATTTTGGTTAATGGATTATACTCTAAAATTGATTTAAGAAGAATATGCATAATCAATTTCAAATAAGAAGTTCTATGCAGCTAAATTAGAAGCATGAAACTAATTAATCTTGAAAGGCTTATCTTATCTCCAGCAATCACAAAAAAAAATAAATCTAATATGATGGATGCTCTAAGCAATTAGGGTTCCTACTCTTGTCATGAATTTTTTGTTAGGTTCAAGTAAATTATTTTTAAATTAATTTGGAAAAAAAGTAACTAATGCTATAAAGAAAATAGATCTAAAGTCAGGATTGATCTCACCAAGCAAAATTGAAAGCTTTCTTCCTTCTTCTACTTTTTTTCTTATTTTTTTTTTCTTTTCTATAAAGAAATTAAAAAAGTTAGTAAGTTATATTCACAAAAAAATAAAGAGATCAAAAATTTTAATTTTCGTGCTTTCTCCGACAATGGTGCCAAAAACTTGATAAAGTATGATGTTGTCATTAGGACACCATATTTATTAATTTAATATCTAATTTTTTAAATAATTAAAAATATATAGAGAGTAGTGAGTTGGGTCAAATCCATGGAGAATATAGTGTTTTGATTTAAAATCTTTAATTTTATAAAAAAATTAGAAAAAAATTGAAGTCAGAAAATAGAAATTAAAATTATATAAAAATAAATTTTGGTACTAAGATCTACTATCTAGATCTTAGCTTCTATTTACAATAAAATTAAACTTACAATTAAAAGTAAAGAATAAGAATTTAAAGAGCATGAAAATAAATTTTGTATTAATTATAATTTAGAATTTAAATACATGAAATTAAAAGAATAAGAAAAAAAATAAAAACTAGAATAAATGATCTTGATTTTGGATTGGTGTTGGCATGAAGATGGTGTAGGAAGCAGTTCTTTTTCTTAGCAACTTTTGCCTCAAAGCAGCCTTCAACCAAAACTTGCCTTCTACCCTGTATCAAACCTATTTTTAGATCAGAGATAGCTTTTTTTGTTCAGCCTGGGTCCCTTTTATAGAGTGGAGAGTGGAGTCGGTGAAGAATCTAGATGGAAGTAGGATTAAAACTCTTGAAATTGATCAAAAAGGGATGCTATCTGTTGATGCAAAGACATGGATACTGTTGGCCATTAAATGAAGATCAAATGGTCCAAAAATCACCCAAAAATAAAAGCTCAAATTAAGTCAGATTTGATATTGGCTATTGGAATCGCATCATCAGGCACATTTGGATCATTAGATCATGCAAAAAGGGAACTGGGCTATTCTAAATCAAACCAGAATCCATCCCAACCAACGGATCTCAATCGAGAGCTGCCTCATTCATTCGATAGCACAGCATTGTGCTTATGGACCGCCATAGACTAGGTGCACTAAAGGCCTCGCTGAATCGCCACATGACACACCACCTAAAATATTGAAAATGCCCCCATGAGCCACATGAGATTTTTTGTAGACCCTTTAAGGATCCATGCCTACCATGTGGTATTTTGGCTCATCATGGACCATGTCGTGCTTACAGGCCACTTGGCCATTTCGTGTGTGCACGAGCTGCGGGTGCTGGGCTGCACGCACTGGGCCGGGCCATTTTCTCTTTTTTATTTATTTTTTTTCTTTTTCTTTTCTTTTTAGCCTTCATTCATGATCCAATTTATATCCGATTTGCTCCTAATTTTCTTTCTTTTAACCAACAAATTGAGCTCTTTTTATTAGTGATCATCTCTCCTATAAAAGATAAAAGAAAGCATTAATTCTTAAAAATAATGTTAAATTAGTTTATAAATTAATACGTTTATTGGTGTATTTATAATAATTATCAGTATCATTAAAGTATCAAAAGGATAAGAAACATAACTTTATGCATAGAATATCAATGAATTGAGAAGTTGATTAGGGGCTATAGTCCTAACAGGTGATATATAGAAAAAAATAAAAAATTTCAATATTCTTAAAATTTGAATGCTCTACCTTAATTTATGCTCAAGCAATTAAATATTCTTCATCTCTCCCTTTAATTTATGCTCAATATGCTTTCTTCCCCCTTTATGTCATCAATAAAATAGTAAATCATTATTCAAGATAGAAGTAATGATGAAGATAATTTTTTCATTAATCTATACGTGATGCATATAAATCTATCACTATGGCAAGTGCACCAGTCAATTAAATAATACAATGTATGAGTAGTGCATCATCCCATGAGGATTCAAAAATAAGTACTAAAAAATACTCTCCTAAATTTTATTTAAAAATTAATTTATAAAAAAATAAAAAAATAAAAAAAATATTTAAAAAATTGTAAGGAATAGAAAAGATATAATTTTTAGGATTGAAATCAAGAGTAGTAGAATACTATGGCAATCAGTTCACCAAATCAATCAGTATAATATTGAAGTAATCATGCAAATTAGGTGAATTTTATTTCATGTGATGGAAAAGTCTCCTAAGATATTCACAATTCTTTGGTCTAGGTATAGCAATCCTTTGGTCTAGGCATAATTTAAATAAATATTGATGCATTAATTCTTATGAAACTCTCTAATTAAAATAAGCTGTGTAACAATCTGGATTTAGAAAATAGTAAATTAAAAGATTTGTGTTAGTGTATGTGTGGCATAGTAATTTATTTATGGTATATTTGAGCATAAATTATAACTATCTACCATTTCGAGTTCTGAAAAATTTTCAAGTCTGAAAACTAGCACCTATAAGAAGAGCTATATAAAATATGTATTTCTTGGAATAAAAAATCTTGATAATTGATCCTTAGATATTGGTGAGCTACAAAATAATTTTTAATGAAGTTTGGATATCCTTTAATCGATTTGTTCTAAAACAACAAAGTTTTAAAAATTTTGGGTTGGGAGAATTTGAACTAGAATCCAAATTTTGGTATCTATTATAAGGATTTTGATTTTTTTGATATTTTTATTGAATCCAAATACGGAGGGTGTTCCTTATTTATATTTATGTTTTAAAGTTAATGAGGACATTAACTTAAAAAAAGTAATTAAAATAAGCTGAGTAGTGAGTAAAGCTATGAGCAAAGGATGAAATAATTTTCTATTGAAACCCAGGGGAAGGGGTCGACACTTATCCAGAAGGTGTCGACCCTATCTCAGAAAAATAGAGAGGCTATTTCAAGAAGATTTATGGTGGTACACCTAGGGGTCGACACTTGCCTGATAAGGTGTCAACACTTTAGATGACCTGAGAGACGATCTAGGGGCTGACCTGTGTGTGGGTGTCGACACTTACTTTCAAAGATGTCGACCCCAATCATGAAAAAACTTGGGAGTAGGTTTCAGCTGACAGCTTTCAAGTAGAATTTTAAAATAATTGTTGAGGGGATTATGTGGCAAGTTTTAATATAAATAAATGGATAAGAGAAGCAAGCCTTTAACTGGCCTCTTGGGGATTTGACACCTAGTAAGTCTCTCCCTTAAATTATTTTTTTTCAAAGACTTAGCAACTGGTTCTCTTTATTATGGTTTTTGTTCTCCAGTGAATAACAGAAGGTCAAGAAAGAAAAGAGTTTAGGAAGAGGTGACTTTTTAGTCAGAATTCAAGGAGAATTCAGCTTTGTAAAGGGATGCTTAGTGAAGAATTGATTTGACGAAAGAGGAGTTCTTAATAGTAAGGAAGAAAGAAGACTAGTTTGAGGGCAGAAGTGCATAAACCATTTGAGGTAAGCATTTTAACCCTTAAATTGCATTCAAATTTAACTTCACGTTGATATTTTATAGCCTTAGGGTTTTAGTGAATTAAATTATAAGTGGGAGTTGAATAGAAAAAAAAATAATTGCGGTCCATATTGTGTTCTAAAATTCTTTTGATGTGTTTCAGCAAACAAATTGGGCTTATGTTTGGTAGAGTTAAAACAGATTATAAAGAAGAAAACATAGTAGAAATATTGGGATTTTGTTGAATAGATGTTGAGGTTTAATTGAACCTAATCTAGAATAAGTAAAGTAGAATAAAGGTAGGAGTTAAGATGGTTAAAGAACAAACATATCACAACAAAGCATAAACAATTATGTTCATATACCACATAATTTTATGTTTAATAGTGTTCACCAACTTTTTAGGAGAAGAAGAGGGGTCAAAAAGTGCTTTGGATGAATCAAGCTCTAGAATGATCTAGTAATCATCGTTAGGTAAGTGGATTTCCTACTTAACTTTAGTATTCTTATTGAATTTGCTATAAAAATGTTTATCTTAATACAATAGCTAGACTTTTATGATTTTCAACTTGTGTGTATGTATGTGCAAACTTGGAAACAAGAATCTATATATATGCTTTGATTAAGACTTTGAATTGCGTAGCTCAAATTTTTAAATAGCTCATGTGAATTGAAAAGCTATTCAGTTTTCTTTGTAACTTAACCATGGTATTAGCATACCATACAGAATAATTTAGCCAGCACCACTGTAGTATCAGTGATTCAAATGCTTAGAGAGGCTCAGTAGTTACTCAAAAGCCTGGTGGGGCTATTTCAGCAGCATTCATACTACGTGTGGATTACCTACCCATGATAGTGGTGCACTGGGGGTAATCGATAGTAGTCAGCAGCATTCTTTAAACATTGTTTACTCCAGCAAATAAAGAGTATTTTATTATAGCTTAGTACATTTACTTCAGCTCAACAAAGTCCTCGTTTAACAAAATTATTTATTATGGCATTATTTTTGTTTAGCTTATACTATTTTAAAAGAAGATGAATTATATATGTTCTATGTTATGATGATATGTATTACAGCTTATCTTTTCCTGTTTCTCCATTGTTAAATGGATTATCCATTCACTGGAACTTAGGTCTCATTCCCACCTCTTTTTACTAAATGCAGATTCGGAGCACTTTAGCCAGCCTTAGAATTAAAGTAGCAGCATCCTTATCAACATTCAACCTAGATAGGTTGGCCATTTGAGACTCTTAATCAATGGATGTTTTGAGGATATTTTGTATATAGATGTTTTGAGGATATTTTGTATATATATATAACTTATAAGGAGCCTAAATGTAAAAAGTATGTTTCAATATGTAATGAGTATGGGTGTTGTATTATCAGAACAAAAGCTAGTTATGTATGGTTGTTTTTTTAACTTAAGTGAAAGTAGTATGGTTTGATGATTTAGACTTTAAAGCTTGATGTTATACTTCGACCTAGCTACAGCTTAGAAATCCCCTTTACCTTTAGATAAGGGTGGGGTGTAGCACCATCACCCATAGTTAGTTAGGATGGGGTGTTACATGTTTGGTATCAGAGCCAAGGTTTACAGATTGTGTGGGTATAGGTATAGCATAATTATTTTAGCTAATCCTTTTAATTATATTTTGTAGGAAGATGGTATAGACAAAATCAGAAATTGGTGGAGGAGAACTATTGGAGGAAGGTAGAGGCCAAAGACAAGGATCAAGTAGGGGTCGAGGTCGAGGCCGAGGTAGGTCAAGAAGAGATAATAATGATGAAGGAAATAGATCTAGGGTTTCACAGATAGATCTTTAAATTTTTTCAAGATCTTATAGTGAAAGACTTAAATAAATCTAAAATTTATTTAAATAAATATGTAAATACTTAGATCTCAGATTTATTACATGAACAAGGCATGATATTGAATCAAAAATTAAAATCAAAAAATAAAGTAAAGGATTGATCAAATCAACCTAGATCTATACTACATCAAATATAGGTATGAAGTTTATAGATCATATTTATTACCTGAGCAAGTTTAGACATTCTAACTTACTGATCTAGGCTTGAGAATGAAGTCACAAGCTACACATACGTCCGGCCTCTAGAAGTCGTCCACACGAGCTTACAATCTCTGATATGAAGTCCAATGTAGGAAATTAGCACAGCATGCTAGTACTATATTGATCTTTCTTCGATGGTCAATCCGATGCTTCCTTCTTCAAAATTTAGACTCTCCAAAATATGAGAAGGAAGATGAGAATTTTCTGATTTGAGACTCTCTAAAAAAAACTCAAAAGAAAGGAGGAAAGATTGAAAATAAAATAGTCATAGAAGAAGACCCTCTTCTTCTTCTCTTTTCTCTCACCTAGACACCTAGTTTGGTGCCTATGGAACCCCCATGCCCAAGGATCCTCATCCTTTGATTTTTGCACACCCCAAACTTCTTCCAAATCTTTATGTTCTATAAAAAAATTAAAATAAAATTCATCCAATAAATAGAAAAAAATGATAGTCCAAGTTAGGTTAAATTTCTAGACTAGGAATATCCAAACATGGAAAGTTGTTGGGGTGCCTAACTCTTGGGCGCCTCCTCCATAATTTTTGGCATAGAGCAGCAAGAAAGGGTGCACAAAAAAAGAGATTATTTTTATAAAATAAGAGAATAATTAATTAAAAAGGAGGATGGCACTCAAGGGAAGATGTTTTGGTCAACAAGGATTCTATCTCATAGAATCCTAAGCAAAATCAATTCCTCCTTTGACTTGGTCTTCCACCTAACTTCCAAATATCACTTGGAGGAAGAGAGGGGGCATGAAAATCAGAAAGAAAGGGATTTTTTATGAAAAATATCAAAAAAATAGGCATGGGGGGTGTTGGGACCAAGGTGGTGCAAGGAGATAGGGAGTCCAAGTCACACTAGGACTCCTATTTTGACTTGGTCAAACAAGATCTTTTAACCAAATAAAATTAAGATTAAATAAACCCAATTAAATAAGGTCCTAACCCATTTAAGAACTTAATTAAATTAGATTAAATTAAATTTAATTCTAATTTATTTTTTAATCAAATTAAAAAATTGGGTTAATCCGAGTCCTAGTTAGATTAGGACTAGATCTTCCTTGTACTTGGCTTATGCAATAAACCAATTGGACTTGATCCAATCAAGCCCAAACCAAAACTAATTAAATTATATTTAATTAGACTTAATCTCAAGCTATTGGCTTAATCAAATTAAGCTAATTAGCAATCTAATTGCTAATTGATCCTCCTGCAACACTTGCACTAGGTTAAACATCAATTGTATTGATTGTTTAACCCTAGAATGATTCTTAATCATTGATCAACCATCCGATCAGATTGTATGCTCTAATATGTGTGACCTCATAGGTCCAAACCTAAGTCGATAGCATAAAAATAAATTTTTATATCAATCGAAGTGGCCATCTAGCAATGATACCCGACGGTCGGATAGGTCGAAGGTGTAGAGCACCATCCTTAGAACCCATATGGATATAGTTTTCATATAATTCATCCCCTTGACTGTAATGCTCGTATGATACATCAGAGTTCAACTATCAATTCTGATTAGGTTGTTCATATTATATTTCAAAATATCAAATCCATCTAATGGATTATCCTAGCTAAGGTTTTTCTATATTGAAATACAGTGATACATTCTTCTCCATCTCTTAGAGTGGTCAATTCCATCTTGATCACACTCTAACTTTGCAAGTACATGACTGTGCCCAGAAGCCTTCCATTGCTAAATTAGAAATTCAGTTAGTCCAATACCAAAGCATAGTGAGTTGCTTGCAAGTCACTGAGGTGTTATCAAGTCTAAGGGATACTTATACCTATATCCCATCAGAGACATTCTTGATAGCAGAATGCTCTGGAGTTGGTCACGTTCAATGACGATGTACCCATACATCTCACCTATATGCCATATCAGTGTCTCCACACACCTTGATTAAGAAGACAACCAACCTATATGGCATATAGCGATCTATGCTCAATAGATGCTATCATCCTAATTAATAGCCTATCATTTGACCATGAATAAATTGAAGAACTAATCAATAAATCCTCTCTTTATCAAAACTAAATAGTCCTAAGGACTTCATCACGATAATAGAGTTCATTAGAAGATATAAACTTATGATGAAAAAGATGCCAAAATATTTTTCATTAATTAATAAATCAATTATAATATCTCAATCATAAACAAACTAATGATTGGCTTTGGGACATAATTCCCAACAACTCCCACTTGTCCTAAAGCCATTCGACATAGTATCTAATACCCATCTTCGACTTATGGTTGTCGAACTCCTTGATTGCCAGGGCTTTAGTGAGGGGTCGGCTAGGTTCTCTTTTCCATCGATCTTCTGAAGGTCGATGTCACCACGATCCATGATCTCACAGACCAAATGAAAGCGGTGTAGAATGTGCTTGGTCCGTCGGTGTCCTTTGGTTCTTTTGCTTGAGCTATGGCGCCAATGCTGTCGTAGTAGATTAGGACTGGATCATCAATGAAGGGTGCTACTCCATACTCGGTGATGAACTTTCTCAGCCACATAGCTTTTTTTGTTGCATCTGATGATGCCATGTACTCTGCTTCGCAAATAGAGTCAGTCACTATATGCTACTTTGAACTTTTTCAGTAAATAGCTCTACCATTTAGAATAAAGATATATCCTAACATACTTTTACTATCATCATGATCAGATTGAAAGCTGGACTCTATAAATCCCATAAGCTTCAGATCTGACTCATCATAAATCAACCATTGGTCTTTAGTTTTTCTTAAATACTTAAGGATGGTTTTAACCACCTTCCAGTGATTTTCTCTAGGGTCAGACTGGTATCTACTCATTACTCCTAGTGAGTTTGCCACGTCTGGTCTCATACATGTCATTACATACATAATAGATCCCACTATCGAAGCATATGAAATTCTACTCATATGCTCTCTCTCTTCAGGAGTTATCAGATAATCCTTCTTAGAGGAGAAATTTCTTAGCCTATCAGAAGATAGTCTTTTTTGGAATTCTTCATGCTGAACCTCTTCAACATAGTTTTTATGTATATGGATTGGGATATACCAAGCATCCTTTTAGATCTATTCCCATAGATCTTCATCCCTAGGATGTAGAATGCTTCACCCAAGTCCTTCATGGAGAACTATGAGACAACCAGACTTTTATTCCTTATAGTGCGGAGATGTCATTTTCGATTAAGAGAATATCGTCCATGTACAAGATAAGAAATACCACTGCTAGACCATTTGCCTATTTGTAAATGTAGGATTCTTCTCTGTTCTTAATGAAGCCATACATTTTGATCACTTTATCAAAATGCATGTTCCAACTTCGAGATGCTTGCTTCAATCCATAAATAGATCTCTGAAGCTTGCATACCTTGGACTCATCTATAGATGTGAACTCTTCAGGTTGTATCATATACACCTCTTCAATCAGCTCTCCATATAGGAAAGCTATCTTCACATCCATCTATCAGATCTCATAGTCCAGATGGGCAGCAATGGCAAGCATGATCCGAATGGACTTCAGCATTGCCACAGGAGAGAACGTCTCATCATAGTCAATACCATAATGTTGACGATATCCCTTGACAACCAGATGGGCTTTATAGGTCTCATCCTTTCCGTCTGCACCCCTCTTCCTTTTGAAGCCCATTTACATCCAATGGATTTAACCCCTTGAGATGGATCAACTAATGTCCATACATCATTGACCTTCATGAAATCCATTTTAGATCTCATGGCATCTAACCATTTCTCAGAGTCGGATCTTTACATCGCATCCATATAAGTGATCGGATCCTCATCGTTCTCATCAAGTTCGATGGGATCACCATCTTGGACCAAGAATCCATAGTATCTGTCCAGATGGTGGGGCACTCTACTGGATCGTCTTAATGGTGCAGGTTCACTAGGCTTCGGATCTGATCTGATCAAATTCGACTTAGGTTCAACATTCTATATTGGACTTTCTACTTGTTGAACTTCATCAAGTTCAACCTTAGAGGCAATAGTTCCTTCATCAAGAAACTTTCTTTTCAAAAAGATTGTCCTAAGGCTGACGAACACCTTTTGTTCATTAGCATGGTAGAAATAGTATCCTTTAGACTCTTTTGGATATCCAATGAATGTATACTTGTCAGACCTAGGTCCAAGTTTATTTGTAACTAATCGTTTGACAGAAGTCAGGCACCCCAAAACCCTAAAGTGTGAAAATATTGTTTTACGTCCTATCCATATGTCATATGGGGTTTTAACTACAGACTTACTTGGAACCCTATTTAATAGATAACAAGCCGATTCGAATACATATCCCCAAAAGGATATCGGTAAGCTGGCAAATTCCATCATGGATCGAACCATGTCCAACAGAGTTTGATTCCTCCTTTCAGACGCACCATTATACTGTGGTGTTCCAAGAGAAGTCCATTAGAAGAGAATTCTATTCTCTCCTAGATATGTAAGAAACTCACTGGAAAGATATTCTCCTCCTCGGTCAGATCGAAGAGTTTTAATACTCTTTCAGATTTGTTTTTCTACTTCACTTTGATATCGATTGAACATTTCAAATGAAATTGACTTATGTTTCATCAGATAGACATATCCATATCTAGAAAGATCATCTGTAAAAGTGATGAAGTAGACATATCCACCTTTGGCACTTATGCTCATTGGTCCACATATATTAGTATGTACTAGACCTAAGAGCTCATAAGCTCTCTCACCTTTTTCAGTGAAAGATGACTTGGTCATTTTATCAAGAAGACAGGACTTATAGGTTAAAAGTGATTCACAATCATTAACTTCGAGAATTTTCTCTTAATTCAAACTATTTATCTTGTTCTTATTTATATGACCTAGCCTATAGTGCCATAAGTAGATATCTAATACACTATCTAATCTAGGGTGCTTGCTAGTAGAATAGACTATATTAATAGGTTGTGATAATAAATATACACAATTATTAAATTATCCATAAAAAGCAGTAACACCATTCATAATGATATTACAAACTCATTTCTTTATTAAAATTTTATAATTGTTCATGGCCAAAAGGCCTACAGAAATGATGTTTAAAAAGAAACTAGCATAGAAATGATAATCACTAAGAACAATGGTATGAGATTCAAATATAAGTTTCAAAATTTTAAAAGCTAGAACTGGAACTGATCTTCCATCTCCAACATTCAGGAATCTCTCATCTTGCTCAAATCTTTTCCTGACCTGCAACCCCTGCAATGAATTATAAATATGGTAAGAGCTACCGGTATCCAATACCCAGTTAGTAATATTATAAATAGAAAAATTGTAAGGAGTTATCATATAAATATCTTGCCTAGTAACTATTTGCTTCTTTCTCTACCTATTCGACTCCAGGGAGGCAATGTACTGAGGATAGTTCCTCTTTCAGTGCTTTCGCTTCTTGCAAAAGAAGCATTTGGCTTGACTCTTATCGGGCTTGGTCTTTGGGGTCTGAGCCTGCACAGGTGTCCTAGCATGAACATGCACCTTCTTAGCTTTCTTCTTCTTATTCTTCTTTCCTTTTCCAAAGGATCGAGAATGAGAAGATGAATCTCCCACTAAGTTCACCGACTCCTTATGAAGTTGGTGATCCTTCTCAAAGTTTTGAAGTAACCCCAGTAACCCATGGTAGTCCACTTTAAGCTTTGACATTCTATAATATGTAAGAAATGGAAGATAAGACTTGGGCAGCAAGTTCAGTATTGCATCTTTTCCAAGTTGTTTTGCAAGAAAAAGCCGAGCTTGCTCAAGCGCTCTATCAGCTCGATCATGTACAATACATGATCAGTGATAGAGGCACCATCCTACATTCTAGCATTGAAGATGGCACAACTAGTCTTGTGCCTCTCAACGTCATCGGGTGTGCCAAAAGAATCCTCTAATACTTGAAGCATTTTGTTTGGCTAAGCTGTCTCAAACTTACAACTGAACTCATCGCTCATTGCAGCCAGCATAATGCAGCGCACTATAGTTCGGTCGCTGAGCCACTTTTGATAAATATCTCTGACTGTTCCACGTGCATTAGCAACTAGCTCCTCTGGTGCAGGATTCATCAACACATATAGGATCCGTTCATGCTCTAGGATAATCTTCAATTTTCAATACCAGCTACCGAAGTTGGGTCCTGCTAACTTATCAATATCCAACAATGATCGGAGTGATAGAGAAGTGGCCATGTCTGCACAAAGAAAAACCAAAATCTAATTAGTAATTGATTCATTAAACCTAAAGATTTGGAGTTTAATCAAATGATTTCTCCCACTACTTTATTCAAATTGGTAGCCTCTACCTCCAATTTAAGGAATTATCCTAATTCCTTAGTGGGTACTAGAATCCACATGGACTGTACACAAGCCCAACTTTAGTTGGCCTACCTATGTACATCTAAGGATGGGTTCATTACCAATTATTTCTCTAAATAATTTTTAGTAATTAAATTTTGCCCGAGGCCCTGATCAGTTGGCTTTGGCCTTCCCAGAAAAGGGTCCAGTTAGGTCCAACCATTAACATGATCATACATGACCCATCCAACCAATGAATGATTAGACCCAACTTTGGTTTGCCCACCTGACCACCATTTAAAAAGATGTATCCAAGAGATCATATAATGAATGATAATTCCATCAATCGATAAGCATCAGGCCTTTGGACCTCCAATGATTATCCAACTGATGGATCCATTATCATCCACTTTAATAGGAAGCTATGATCCAGTTATCATATAACTATTTCATTTTAGGAATCTAATAATTTTAGAGGATTTATTTATAGAAGTAACTAGGTTAGATTAACCAGCTCGTCATGATCCTCCTACTAATTTCACCAAGTCAGCTTAAGGGAGACCATTAATACTCTAGTCTAGGAGCACCTAAATTAGTCAAACTGATTTACCTAGCTGACATGAGTTAGTTCGAATAGTCAAGCGATCCGATCAAAACATAATCTCACCAAGAGATCAGATAAGTTCGATCAATGAAAGGGTCTGCCAGGCTTGCCTTAGACATCATAAAAAATGACTAGGTAAGCGGGCTGCCAATTAAAAATCACTGATCTGGTTTATCTTAGACACCAACTAATTTAATTAATTTCAATTAAATCAACCTAATAGTTCGTACTAGACCGCATAGCCAAGAATCAAGTCTATCTTAGGTCTTGTTAAAGATATGGACTTGACCAACTATAACTATTGTAATTGATCTAGAGAATCCTTGACCTATTCTAAGACAACAATTGATTAGATTTAGTCAATTCTCTAATTAAATCCATTCTTTAATCTAACCCTAGGTCTAACCCAATTAATGGACCTAATCTCCACTAACCCATTTAACCCAATGTGTTATGATTTGTTTCTTAGGATCTTCAATTCACAATCCTAGATCCTAATCAATCAACTTCTTAATTCTTAATTTAGTTTTGGACTGAGGGTTGGAGTTTGGCTTT
The DNA here is from genome assembly GCA_006176705.1 of Cocos nucifera. NCBI lineage: Eukaryota > Viridiplantae > Streptophyta > Magnoliopsida > Arecales > Arecaceae > Cocos > Cocos nucifera. Next base: position 686,742 of record QRFJ01000192.1, read on the forward strand.
TCGAAAATGATTTTCATGTTTGTAAAATATTTTACAACATGATTCTATCAAGCAAGTTGCATGTTTGAATCATAATCAATATGCAAGTAAAATAAATATAAAACTACTTTAGATATAATCTAAATAGGTTCAAGTAATTGAAACTATTTCAGTAATAATCAATCATAAATCTCCCTCGATCAAATCTAACAATTTATGATGATTGAAATCAGATTAAAATATTTTTAATTAGATAATAAAATCTCTTAAATCTAATCTAAAATTTTATGATCAATATTTTAGATCAGCATGTATTAGGACAACCTATTCACTATAAGGGGTAAACCTTACAGCTGGACAATCTTATGGCAGTCCATGCAATCTAAAATATTTTATTATTATTACTTTTTAAATTTAAATTTAATAATTATATTATAAATTAGATTTAATCTAAAAAATAATCTAGACATACATAAAAATTATGTAATAAGAATCTTGCTCTCATACCAATTGAAAGAACCAGATCTAGGATTTCATAAGTGGATCTCGAAATTTTTTCAAGATCTTGCAACAAAAGACTTAAATAAATCTAAAATTTATTTAAATAAATATTTAAATATCTAGATCTCAAATCTATTACATTATGATATTGAATCAAAAATTAAAATTAGATAAGAAAGTAAAGGGTCGATCAAATCAATCTAGATCTACACTACATCAAATATGGGTATGAAGTTTATAGATCATATCTATTACCTGAGCAAGTTTAGATGTTCTAACTTACTGATCTAGGCTTGTGAATGAAGTCATGAGCTACACATGCATCCGACCTCTAGGAGTCATCTACACAAGCCAACGATCTCTGTTCTGAAGTTTGATGCAGAAAATCAGCACAGCATGATAGTCTGTGCTGATCCTTCTTCGATGATTGATCTGATGCTTTTTTCTTTAAAATTTGAACTCTACAAAATATGAAAAGAAACATGAGAGTTTGCTGATCTGAGATTGTCTCAAAAAAACTCAAAAGAAAGGAGGAGAGATTGAAAATAAAACAGCCCTAGAAGAAGACCCTCTTCTTCTTCTCTTTTCTCTCACCTAGACACCTAGTTTGGTGCCTATGGAACCCCCATGCCCAAGGATTCTCATTCTCTAATTTTTGCACACCCCAAACCTCTTCTAAATATCTATATTTTAAAAAAAAATTAGAATATAATTCATCCAATAAATAGAGAAAAAGAAGAGTTCAAGTTAGGTCAAATTTTTAGACTAGGAATATCCAAACATGGAAAGTTGTTGGGGAGCCCAACTCTTGGGCACCTCCTCCATAATTTTTGGCATGGACCAGCAAGGGAGGGTGCACAAGAAAAGAGATTATTTTCATAAAGTAAGAGAAGAATTAATTAAAAGAGGGGGTACACTCAAGGGAAGATGTTTAGGTCAACAAGGATTCTATCTCATAGAATCCTAAGCAAACCCAATTCCTTCTTTGACTTAGTCTTCCACCTTACTTTCAAATAAGACTTGGAGGGAGAGAGGGGGTGTGAAAATCTAGAAGAAAGGTATTTCTCATGAAAATATCAAGAAAATAGGTATGGGGGTCTTGGGACTAAGGTGGCGCAAGGAGATAGGGAGTCCTAGTCACACTAGGACTCCTATTTTGACTTGGTCAAACAAGATCTTTTAACCAAATAAAATCAAGATTAAATCAACATAATTAAATAAGACCCTAACCCATTTAAGGACTTAATTAAATTAAATTAAATTAAATTTATTTTTAATTTATTTTCTAATCAAATTAGAAAATTGAATTAATCCGAGTCCTAGTTAGACTAGAATTAGTTCTTCCTTGCACTTGACTTGTCCAATAAACCAATTGAACTTGATCCAATCAAGTTCAAACTAAATCTAATTAAATTATATTTAATTAGACTTAATTTTAGCCTATTGACTTAATCAAAATAAGTCAATTAGCAATCTAATTGCTAATTGATCCTCCGGCAACACTTGCATTAGATTAAACATCAATCGTATTGATTGTTTAACCCTAGAACAATTCTTAATCATTGATCAACCATTCGATCGGATCATAAGCTCTAATGTGTGTGATCTCATAGGTCCGAACCTAAGCTGGTAGCATAAAAATAAATTTCTATATCAATTAAAGTGACCATCTAGCAATGATACCCGATGGTCGGATAGGTCGAAGGTGTAGAACACCATCCTTAGAATCCATGCAGATATAGTTTCCATATAATTCATCCCCTTGACCATAATGCTCGTAGGATACATCAGAGTTCAACTATCAATTCTGACCAGATTGTCCATATTGTATTTCAAAATACCAAATCCATCTGTTGGATTATCCAAACCAAGGTTTTGCTATATTGAAATACAGTGATATATTCTTCTCCAACTCTTGGAGTGGTCAATTCCATCTTGATCATACTCCGACTTTATAAGTACTTAACTATTCTCAGAAGTCTTTTATTGCTAAATTAGAAATTTAGTTAGTCCAGTACCAAAGCATAATGAGTTGCTTGCAAGTCACCGAGATGATCTCAGGTCTAAGGGATACTTATACCAATATCCCATTAAAGACATTCTCGATAGCAAAATGCTCTAGAGTTGGTCACGTTCAATGATGATGTACCTAGATATCTCATCTGTATGTCATACCAGTATCTTCACATATGTTGGTTAAGAGGATAATCAATCTATATGGCATATGGTGACCTATGCTCAATAAACGCTGTCATCCTAATTAACAGCCTATCATTTGGTCATGAACAAATTGAAGGACTAATCAATAAATTCTTTCTTTATCGAAATTAAATAGTCCTAAGAACTTCATCACAATAATGAAGTTCATTAGAAGATGTAAACTTATGATGAAAAAAGATGCCAAAATATTTTTCATTAATTAATAAATTAATTATAATATCTCAACCGTTAACAGGCTGATAATTGGCTTTAAGACATAATTTTCAACATCTCCCACTTATCCTAAAGCCACTCGGCATAGTATCTAATTATTAGATATGTGTGCTCTAGAAGCCAGAATTGGCTGACACTTGTAATACACTTCTAAGGGCAAAATTATAATTTTGACCATAAATAATAAAATGGATTATTTTCTATCACATATGTGTATTTAGTGTCCGTGATACATCCTTTGAGTTAATGGTAATGATAATTCTTATTTTCAAGAGTTGAAAATTTAAGACAAGAATTTTCATTATTAACTCATAAAATGCTTCTGACCGTAGGATCATCATAAGGATGGTGATTGATTCGGAAGATTAGTGTACAATCACTTCTTTATAGTAGATGAGTCTTAAATCTATAATGTAGAGACATTAGAGCGAGAGTACAAGTACTCATTAGAGAATGAGGGCACTGAACGTGACCACCTCGAGTAGTCATAAGAAAGTCTACCTTCTTGTTGATGACTGACTCGATGCTGTAGTAGTGTGTCTGGTTCTTTGATCTGAGGTGCATCGACAGTTCACCTTGAAGGTGTTATAGTTTGACTACACCATGACTCAGTTTCCTAGCCATTCGAAATCCTGAGGTGTATGTTGGCTATAGCATATTCATTGTAGGAATTGGATTGCACCAAGATGGAATCTATCTACCTCGATAGAAGAGGAGCAGCCCTATGATGATCATGAGAATCAAGTTCATAAGCCCATGGCCATGGTAGAGAATAAAATAATAGAAAGAGTTTCTATTAAGGTTTTCACATCAGACTTGAATCAAATGATTAAATCATATGATAGAAATTAGGGTTTGACAAGTTCACCTTAACCCTAATCTGATCGGAGCTCAAGATAGAAGAACTTAATCACACAAGTAGCTGCACCAAGATGTTCATTTTTAAGTTTTGATGGGTTGCCACCATATGCTGCTAGGTGTCACTGCTGAATTTTAGGAGCAATTAAAATAATTTAGATAATCGATCATTCTAAGTTGTCTGAATCAGAAGAGTTCTGATCCATCGAAAGAAGTTTCGATGATGTCGATGATGGAGATTGATGTGAGCTAATTTATAGCTATGGCAAGTGCACCAGTCGATCAAGTAATAAAGTGAATGAGTAGAGTATCGTCCCTAGAGGATTGGAAAACAAGTACTGAAAAGCTCTTTCCTATGCTTTATTTAGAAGATCGATTTATGAGAATAAGAAATTAAAGAAAATAAAAAAAATAATTAAAAGTTTTTAATTAAATAGAGAGAGTGTAAATTATTAGGGTTTTAAATTCAAGAGCAATGGATTACTAAGGCAATCGGTTCACCAACTCAGTCAATACAATATTTAGTTTTTTTAGATTAATTTTATTTCATGTGACGTGGAGTCTCCTAATTTATTCACTATCCTTTGGTCCAGGCATAGCAAAACTATTAATATTTATTAATTACCCTTTGGTCCAGGTGTAATTTAAATAAATATTAATGCATTAGGTTTTGTGAAACCTCTAATTAAATACGCTGCGTCCAGCGCACTAAAATTTCTGCATGCATATGAATTCTAATTTGATTCATAATACAAGGTATATAATCAAGAAGCATTAACATAGATGTACTTGGTCCATAACATCTATGTTCATCAGATCAATTAGAAGATGGCCAGTAATCTAAAATCATTAAGATCAGATTTATATACTCCTCATGAATAAAATTTAAAAATAAATCACACTGAATATTGCATCAAAAGAGTGGCTACACCTTAGCCTTAGTAAAATAAAATTTAGTTCATGATAACAAATTCAAAAATAGCAAATAAAATAAAAAGCATGGAGAAATTAGACTGTTTGATTGCTGAAATTGATTATCTTGCTCTTGATGTGGAGAACTTGGCGAAGAAGAAGAGTTCTTGATCGATGTCTTGATCGTCGAAGAAAAATCAAAACACTTTTTTGATTTTCTCACAACACTTTTTTTTTATCTCTCTCCTCTCTCTTTTCTCTCTCTTTCTCCCTCTCTCTTTCTCCGTCTCTCTCTTTGTCTCTCTCTAATTCTTTTTTTTTGACAACCATAGGTTTTTATAGATAAAGAATTTGATTTCCCCTCAAATTCCATCAAAAACTAGGTTTAAGACTCCCAAAATAACTCAAATTAAGATTTGGGTAATTCTGACCATTGGATAGTGATCAAACGGTCCAAAAACCACTCAAAAACCCCTTAAAATAACCCAGATCAAGTCGGATTTAATATCAACCATTGGATCAATCGTTGGATCAAATCTGGACCATCCGATCACGTTGAAATAAGCCTTCAGACCTTTAGTTTTACGTTGGGATGAATCTCGGCTGTTGGATCTCGATCGGGAGCTGCGGATGCCATCCATCAACGCCTTCTTCTCGTCCATTCGATCAAGCTTCAGTGAAAACTGCCCGTTGGATCAGTCAGAATTCCCAAATTATCCTCCATGGACCATGTGCGAGCTCGGTGTTGCATGGACCACCGGGTTCTTCAACCAATCAGCACGCTTTTTATGCTGTGAAATTCTCGAATTACCCTTCGGATGGTCCACCGTGCACCGCAAAAAATGCTGACGTCATCCTGACGTCAGCGTTGCGTCTGCGATTTTTTTTTTTTTTTGAAATTCGATTGGGCTCGTTTGAAGTCCATTTTGCCTGAAATTTTTTTCATCAGAACTAGAAAAATAAGATCTTCACATTGGTGGCCTTCTTTTCTACATAAAATTAATAAAAGTATTAATTTCTAATAAAATAGATTAATTTATTTTATAATTTAATACTTTTATTAGTATATTTTTACCACTTATCAGAGATCATGACATATCTCATTATCATACAGAACTGAACCTAACTGGATCACATAAATAAGAGTTTAAATCTAGATATCATCAATTGGACTAACCCAGTTTAATTGATTTGAATAAGATTCAATTAGGTTCAAGAAAATCATGTTAGCACACGTTTGAGTCTAATGTTCTTCTTTTTCTATTATAAAAGTTATCTCGACTGAGCCAAATGAGTTTATGCTCACTCAGATATCTTTACCTGATCTGACTGGAGCTTGTCCAAGTCAGAAAAGAATTGTCTTAATTTATGAGATAAATTTGAGACAACACCTGCCATTTTCCATCATCTGCTAATTCTTGTACTTTGACTTGGTCAAACATTGACCTTTGACCTTGGACATTTGCCCATGTGTCATGTATTTATTGGGAGAGGCAGATAGGGTTGTCCCCCTAGAAATTAGAAAAAGAAGGTGCAGCTAGGATGGCATGCGCCCATGGATAGGGGATGGCTGAGTCATTACGGATGGGACTCCAGGTGCTGCTTCTTGTTTCTACTTAGGTGTGGCCTTGGGTATTCTACTTTGAATCGTCTTAGGCATCATCTAGAATGACCTATGGATCTCTATCTGATTGATCAGTGTGATGTCATTTCCATCAATCAGATTTAGATCTGATTTGCACGAAGCAACGTGATTGGTGGATGATGCGCACTGCATGGTAGCAGCAAGTCTTTAAATAGACCCTGTTTGCACCCACTTTAGAGAGCTCCTCCTCTTAACCATGCCCCAAGGCAGCCCCTCTCCCTTTTCCATGCCACCATCTAGCCCTCTCTTTCCTCTCCATGCTTAAGGAAGTTGGGCCTTCAGATTAGTGCGAGTCAGGCAAGAAAAGGCTAACGGAAAAGGAAGATGGCAGCATTGCTGCAGAGATGACAGGTGATCTTCAGAAGAAGTTTTGAAGATCCTCCAAATCAAATCTAGATTTAATTTTTGGAGATAAGAAAGAGAAGAAGAAGATCTCCAGATCCAACCTAAGTGGATACCTAGAGGGCCAGGTGCTTGCGTGGCTTAGATCAAACCTTTAGGGCTTCGGCAGGATCATCAATGGGTAATCAGATTATCCAAAACAAGGTAAAATTAATTTAAAAATTAATTTATTTTATTATTATTAGTATCAATTAAAATTTAGATCTGAAAAGTGTCAGTCTAATTAGAATCTATAGAAAAATTTTTAAATATGCTCTTGATCAATTCAAGATCTGAACAATACCTGACCGGAAATCAGAATTTTCTTCACTGGTATCAGAGCCATTTCTTATAAATTATATGTGAACTCCTTCTAATTTAATCTAATTAATTAGTTGATTTTTAGATATCCAATGAGATTGTGATTAGATCTAAAATTAAAAAAATAAAAAATTAAAATTAATTTATCTTAGATCTAATATGATATGAGATACATAACTAGGACTAGAATAGAATTATTTATGTGTAGTCTAGTATATCATATTTTTATTTGATTAAATATAATTTTTAGATCTATTTATTTATTATTTTATCTTATAAATGTTATAATTCAAATCTAAAAATAGAAAATAAATTAAATTTAATTTATTTCATTATGAAGATATTGATAGTCGCCATGTTAGACAAGTTGCTAGAATTAGTTCTGCAAATAGGTCTAGTTAAATTTTATTTTGATTTTAAGATCAATTTAAATTTAATTTTTTAAGATAATTATGAGATAATTTTAGATCTGAAAAACATGCTGCATGATATATGTTTGATAATACAAAATATGTTTTAATTAGATCTATTTTTATATGAGATATTATGCTTAGATTAATTAGTTTTTGTAGATTAGTTGTATTTTCTGATTTAAGGTGTTCTCCTTGGCCATCCGTACGGTTCATAAGAATAAAGTTAGGGCTTAAAAATCCTCTTCCTTATTCAATGGGGTGTTCTTTATGATATATAGGGGCTGCATGTTCATCCTTAATCAGAAATTTGAAAACTTACTTTCTGCAAAAATCTTTAGTCCTGGAAATCCTAGGATCTTATTTACATTGTTTTGTTTAAAATCTTAACTAAATTAAAGAATCAAGTTTATAAAATATCAATTAGGTCTAAAAATTGAGAATTTCAAATCTAAGAATATTCATAAAATCTTGGATTTGAGTTTTGGGTAGCTCAAATTAGGTCTAGCGGTTGATCAAACTAAATCAAGAGTTTGGTTTAGATGGGAAAAATAGTGGCTTAAATGAACCAGCCTAATAGGATTAAGTCTGGGTCAGGTTGAGTTCACAAATGTGATCTATCAAGTAAGACCTATTAGGCTCAGTTGGTTAGAGCTGGATTGTAGCTTAACCCGGATTGGTTCTGTCTCAACATTTGGTGTCTAAGGTAAGTTTGGCAGATACGACCGACTTAATTTTTAATTGGAGCTACTCGATTGAATGCATTTTTTGTCGGTTAATTGGATATTTTCTTTCATCGATCTTCACTTTTACTGGCCATGTTTGTTGACTCAGTTCTGATCAGGTGGCACAATTAATCCGACTAACCCATGCCACTGGTTAGTCATAATGTTATTGACTAGTTAAGTCTAGTTCAATGAGATCTAAATCAAATTCTCCTTAAGGAAAAGATTAAGTCTAAGGTCTTCCACATTTAGATATGCGGGCCCTTCCGGGGTGATTTTTTTGACTGATTACAGTGGTTAAGTTGCACCGAAAAGATGCAACCATATCTATTTAGGCATTGGATGCTATAGGCCGGAGGATGGATTGGGCTCAATATTTTGGATACGGTGAGAGACCTAATTAGGAATCCAGTCTATACAAATGGTGGATCTGACTTAACTAAGGAGTGGATTCAATATTTTTGGATACAGGTGAGATTATGAATTTAGAGACCAAGTTTGGGTGCACCATGATTAGAGAATATTAAACAAGAGTTTCACCATTGGCTAACCCATCACCAATAATTGTATAGGTGAGGTTTGATGAGTCAGTTGGTGGGACTGCACATCCATTATAAATCATAATTCATTGAAGATTTTTGCATCTCTACGGAGGGGTTGTTTAGAGAATCCAAGAAAAATAGTGGGAGCTAATTTATTTTAAAATAAAAATCCCTAATTAATTGGTTAAGTTTCTTAAGGTACAATATCTAACTAAAAACTTTTGACTCTCTACAGGAAATATCTGCATCCAACCCACTATCACGAATTCTAGGACCACCATAGACTTTGATCGGACCAAATTACAAGGGTTGGCTCCAAAACTTCAAAATCATTTTGGGTTTCGAGAATGTTTAACTCATTTATTAGACTAGGACTCTCCCACCTTATCAGCTGTCCATTCTGCTGAACAAGAGACGTCTTTGGATAAGTGGACTTGATTGAAAGATAATAAGGCCAGGATACTGCATGTTTGGGCTCGACTCTAATGAGCTTCTTGCGCCAACCATGAAGATATCAGAACTACTTATGAAATGTTGGGCTCACCTACAGGAGAATGTTTTTGGGTTAACAGAGTTGTGAGCCATGTATCAAGTCACTAAATGACTTGTCAAGGCTAAGATGCGTGATGGGCAGTCAGTCAAGATCATTATCTTGATATGATCCAAGAACTTGGAAAGAGCTTGAGAAGCTCGAAGTGAGGTTAGGACTTGCATCTGCAGAATGATTAATTCTGCAATTCTTGACTTGATGCGTATGGGCATTTCATTCATAACTATTCATATTTGAATAACTTTAAAATTCTTGGCTGAACTTATGAACATTCTGGTTGCCCTGAAGCTTTCCATGAAAAGTTTAAAGGCTCAGTGTTGCTATGAAATGGACTTCTTTCAAGAGAAAGTTTTTTGAAGAGAAGAATTTGCTGAAAAAAGCAAAAGGTGGAAGGAGGAAAGAAGAAAAAGGCAGAGCTGAAGAATGGCCACTGGACAAAAGAAAAGTATTTCCATTTACAATAATGATGGCCACTTGAAAGTGGAACTGCTCTACATACCTGGCCACCCTAAAGAAGAAGGGAGGCAGGTCCTTTGGAGGATATGCTCGAAAAAACTACGAAACAGAGAAAAACAGGACTATCCAACTTATGACTAACCTTACGATTTTTCTCATCTAGTGGGTGCTTGACTTTGGTTCTTAGTGCTCACTTATGCACTTCTTATGTAGGGTCTGAGGATAGCAGGAGGCGAGTGGTGAGATGATCCTGTGCAATCGAAATGAGCAAAGATGCTGCCGGTGGCCATGAACATACCCTCTTTGACATACTATCTCGATTAGATTAGTAGTTATTAAAAATATATATTGTCACTGCAAGCAAGCAGAAATTGATTCTGTTTCTGCCTTGCATTAGAAGGCTATGTTTAATTAGTTTTCTTAAGGACCATTGTAACATTCTTTATGAAAGAAATATAAAATCTGCAGTTGATTTTCTTTAACGGCTTATCAAGTAATATTGATGTATCTATTTTAACTTCAAGGCAAATGTGAATGCCATAAAATTTCAAAAGATCTAGGGATAGTCCAAATGATTAGATATCGTGGACCTAAGATTAGGCAATAGTAGAAGGATAGGATTAAACGAATTGGAAAAACGGATATTTAGTCCATCGGATTTTCAAGTTCATATCCAATTTTATGAATCCTACTTCATGGCGAAATGACCAAACTTCCTTTGTAGGACATGGGGAAAGGCCACGGATCTTTGCCCTAGTACAACAGGGTGTGGCAATTGATGTGTTACAGAGAAACTTAACTTCAAACTGAGCGCATAGCTAGGGAAGCCACCTAGCGATCATGAATAAGTTGTGTCCCTAGAGGATTGAAAACAAGTACGATCCCTAGCTATTTATAAAAAAACAATAAATAAAAAAAAAAAAATAAAATAAAATAATTAAAAAAATTAAAATAAATGTGTAAATTTATAGGTTTTAAATTTCAAGGAGCAATGATTATAAGGCAATTCGGATCCACTCACCCAAAATCAATAATATAATTTATTCATGTGAGAGTCTCCAATACATAACGGTACAGGTAAAGCAAAATTAAAATATTACCTTTGGCCAGAAATAAATAAAAGATAGGTGACCTCTAATAAAACGTGCATCAAATCGCCAAAATCCAGATGAAAGATCATAATACAAAAACAAGGCATAAAAAAGGTCCATCATCTATACAAACATTTAGATGCCAGCCAAAGGCATTAAGATCAGATTTAAAACCCCTGTGTGAATAAAATATAAAAATATAAATCCAATTGCATCTAATAAGTACACTCCCAAAAAAAAATTTAGTTCATAATAACAAGTTCAAAAATAGCAAATAAAATAAAAAGCATAGAGAAATTAGACTGTTTGATTGCTGAAATTGATTGTCTGCTGCTCTTGATGTGGAGAACTTGGCGAAGAAGAAGAGGCTCCTTGATCGATGTCTTGATCGTCGAAGAAAAATCAAAAACCCTTTTTGATTTTCTCACAAATCACTTTTTTTTATCTCTCTCCTCTCTCTTTCTCTCTCTCTTTCTCCCTCTCTCTCTTTCTCCCCGTCTCTCTCTTTGTCTCTCTCTAATTCATATTTTTTTCACGACAACCATAGGTTTTTATAGATAAAGAATTTGATTTCCCCCCAAAATCCATCAAAAACTAGGTTTAAGACTCCCAAAACAACTCAAATTAAGATCTGGGTAATTCTGGCCGTTGGATGGTGATCAAACGGTCCAAAAACCACTCAAAAACCCCTTAAAATAACCCAGATCAAGTCGGATTTAATATCAGCCGTTGGATCAACCGTTGGATCAAATCTGGGCCGTCCGATCGCATTGAAATAAGCCTTCAGATCTTTAGTTTTACGTCGAGATGAATCTCAGCCGTTGGATCTCGATCGGGAGCTGCGGATGCCATCCATCAGCGCCTTCTTTTCGGCCGTCCGATCAAGCTTCAGTGAAAACCGCCCGTTGGATCAGCCAGAATTCCCAAATTGCCCTCCGTGGACCGTGCGCGAGCCCGGTGTTGCATGGACCGCCGCATTCTTCAACCAATCAGAGCGCGCCTCTTGCTGTGAAATTCCCAAAATACCCTTCAGATGGTCCATCGTGCGCCGCGAAAAATGCTGACGTCATCCTGACGTCAGCGTTGCGTCGGCGGTTTTTTTTTTTTTTTTTGAAATTCGATTCTGGGCTCGTTTGAAGTCCGTTTTGCCTGAAATTTTTTTCATCAGAACCAAAAAAATAAGATCTTCACATTGGTGGCCTTCTTTCCTACATAAGATTAATAAAAGTATTAATTTCTAATAAAATAGATTAATTTATTTTATAATTTAATACTTTTATTAGTATATTTTTACCACTTATCACTTATCAGGTATGGGTATGTGTATCTTATGAGACACAAGTCTGAAGCTTTTGAAAAGTTCAAAGAATTCAGACATGAAGTAGAAAAATAAACTTAAAAACCCATTAAGGTTCTTCGATCAGATCGAGGAGGTGAATACCTTAGTCAAAAATTCCTGGACTATCTCAAGAAAAATGGCATAGTCTCTCAATGGACTCCACCAGGAACACCTCAACTCAATGGGGTTTCAGAATGGAGGAATCGGACCCTATTAGATATGGTCCGATCCATGATGAGCTTCACAGACCTTCCTGATTTTCTTTGGGGACACTCTTTGTTAACTGCAATATATTTACTGAATAGGGTTTCTTCTAAAACCATTCCTACCATACCGTATGAGATATGGCATGGTAAGAAACCAAGTCTGAGTCATCTCAGAATTTGGGGTTGTCCGGCTCATGTCAAAAGACAACAAGCGGACAAGTTAGACTTTAGGTCCTTTAGAGCTCGATTCATAGGATATCCTAAAGAGTCATTAGGATATTATTTCTACATTCCAGAAGATCACAATGTGATTGTGAGTCGACATGCCATCTTTCTTAAAAAATAGTTTATTCAAGATAGCAGTATTGGAAAGCAGATTAAGCTCGATGAGAAAGTCTCATAAGGAGCAACGAAGCTAAGGACCAAATGGAACCAAATCAGGTTAGAGCCAATCCATAATCACTACCTCCTCCACCTCGTAGATCGGAATGGGTTTCCCATCCTCCTGAGAGATACTTAGGTACTATTTCAGAGGAAAGTAGAGAAAATGTTCCTCATAGGTAATGGGGTTCATGGTGATGATCCCAAAATCTATAACGAGGCGATATCAGATATCGACTCCGAGAAATGGCTAGAGGCAATGAATCAGAAATTGACTCAATGCACTCAAACCAAGTCTGGATTTTGGTAGATCCACCAGAAGGTATAGTACCTATTGGGTGTAAATGGATCTACAAGAGAAAGATTGGTGCAGATGAAAATGTAGAGATATTCAAGGCTAGATTAGTGGCAAAAGGTTATAGTCAACGTGAAGGCATTGACTATCAGGATACCTTTTTCGCCAGTAGCTATGCTAAAATCCATCCGCACATTGCTTGCTGTTGCAGCCTATTTCGATTATGAAATATGGCAAATGGACGTGAAAATGGCATTCTTAAATGGATATCTTGAGGAAGATATCTATATGGAATAGCCGCTAGGTTTCACATCCAGTGATGCTGATCACAAGGTATGCAAGCTGCAAAGGTCCATATATGGACTTAAGCAAGCATCTCGGAGCTGGAATACTCATTTTAATGATGTGATCAAATTATTTGGTTTCATCAAAAATGAGGAGGAGCCATGTGTCTTCAAAAAGGTCAGTGGGAGCGCTGTTGTCTTCCTCGTATTGTACGTGGATGACATCCTCCTTATTGGGAATGATATTCCCATGTTGACCATAGTTAAAATATGGTTATCCAAAGAATTCTCCATGAAAGACCTAGGTGAAGCATCCTTTATTCTAGGAATTAAGGTCTATAGAGATAGACCGAATAGGATGCTAGGACTTTCACAGAAGATGTACATAGAGGAAGTACTAAAGAGGTTTAGTATGGAAAACTCTAAGAGGGGATTAGTACCCTTCAGACATGGTATTCATCTTTCCAAGAAGATGTGCCCTAGCACACCTGAGGAAATAGAATGCATGAGCAAGATCCCTTATGCTTCAGCAATAGGGAGCCTCATGTATGCCATGTTATGTACACGACCTGATATAGCCCATGCTGTGAGTGTCACGAGTAGATATCAGTCGAATCCAGATGAAGAATACTGGAACTTCTGTGAAATGTATCCTTAAGTACTTGAAGAAGAACTAAGGATATGTTATTGGTCTTTGGTAATGGAGAACTCCAAGTCCAGGGATATACAGACTCGGATTTTATGTCTGATGTAGATGATCGAAAGTCGACATTTGGGAGTCTATTTGTGTGCAATGGTGGTGCTGTCAGTTGGAAGAGTTTCAAGCAAACTGTGATAGCAGATTCCACCATGGAAGCAGAATATATCGCTGCATCAGAAGCTGCGAAGGAGGCATTCTGGTACAAGAAGTTTGCTACAGAGATCGGAGTGATGCCATCAGATGCCATTCCTCTGTACTGCGACAATAATGGTGCCATAGCCCTTGCTAAGGAGCCAAGGTCTCACCAAAAATCCAAGCACATCGAGCGGCGATACCACCTCATCCGCGATTACCTCGAGAAGGATTACGTCGAGGTCAAGAGAGTCGACTCTGTAGACAATAATGCGGTCAGATCCGCTTACAAAGCCGTTGGGCCAGCAGAAGATCGAAGCCCACCTTGAGAAGATGGGACTTAGATTTGTAGCCAATTGGCTTTAGGTCAAGTGGAAGATTTGTTAGATATGTGTGCCCTAGAAGCCAGAATTGGCTGACACTTGTAATACACTTCTAGGGGCAAAATTATAATTTTGACTATAAATAATAAAATGGATTATTTTCTATCACATATGTGTATTTAGTGTCTGTGATACATCCTTTGAGTTAATGGTAATGATAATTCATATTTTCAAGAGTTGAAAATTTAAGACATGAATTTTCATTATTAACTCATAAAATGCTCCCGACCATAGGATCATCATGAGGATGGTGATTGATCTGGAAGGTTGGTGTACAATCATTTTTTTATAGTAGATGAGTCTTGAGTCTATGGTGTAGAGACACCGGAGTGAGAGTACAGGTACTCGTTAGAGAACGAGGGCACTGAGCGTGACCACCTCGAGTAGTCATTAAGGAAGTCTACCTTCTCGTCAATGACTGACTCGATGCTGCAGTGGTGTGTCTGGTTCTTTGACCTGAGGTGCATCGACAGTTCACCTTGAGGGTGTTATAGTTTGACTACACCATGACTCGGTCTCCTAGCCATTCGGAATCCTGAGGTGTATGTTGGCTATAGCATGTTCATTGTAGGAATTGGATTGCATCAAGATGGAATCTATCTACCTCGGTGGTAGAGGAGCAGCCCTATGATGATCATGAGAATCAAGTCCATAAGCCCATGGCCATGGCAGAGAGTAAAATAATAGAAAGAGTTTCTATTAAGATTTTCACATCGGACTTGAATCGAATGATTAAATCATATGATAGAAATTAGGGTTTGACGAGTTCACCTTAACCCTAATCTGATCGGGGCTCAAGATAGAAGAACTTAATCACACAAGGTAGCTGCACCAAGAGGTTCATTTTTAGCTTTTGATGGGTTGCCACCATATACTGCTAGGTGTCACTGGTGGATTTTGGGAGCAATTAGAATGATTTAGATGATCGATCATTCTAAGTTGTCTCAGAAGAGTTCTAATCCATCGAAAGAAGTTTCGATGATGTCAATGATGGAGATCATGATATATCCCATTACCATACAGAACTGAACCTAACTGGATCACACAAATAAGGGTTTGGATCTGGATATCATCAATTAGACTAACCTAGTTCAATTGATTTGAATAAGATTCAATTAGGTTCAAGAAAATCGTGCTAGCACATGATTGAGCGTAGCGTTCTTCTTTTTCTATTATAAAAGTTGTCTCGACTGAGCCAAATGAGTTTGTGCTCACTTAGATACCTTTACCTGGTCTGACTGGAGCTTGTCCAAGTTAGAAAAAAATTATCTTAATTTATGAGATAAATTTGAGATAATACCTGCCATTTTCTATCATCTGCTAATTCTTGTACTTTAACTTGGTCAAACATTGACCTTTGACCCTTGGACATCTGCCCATGTGTCATGCACTTATTGGAGAGTAGATAGGGGCTTGTCCCCTTTCTAAAAATTAGAAAGAAGGGGGTGCATGCCTAGGATGGCGTGCACCCATGGATAGGGATTCTGGAGTTCCATACGGATGGGACTCTAGGTTGCTTCTTGGTTTCTACTTAGGTGGCCCTTAGGTATCTACTTTGACCAGTCTTAGGCACCATCTAAGAATGAACCTATGGGTCTCTCATCTGATTGA
Source organism: Cocos nucifera (assembly GCA_006176705.1). Taxonomy (NCBI): domain Eukaryota; kingdom Viridiplantae; phylum Streptophyta; class Magnoliopsida; order Arecales; family Arecaceae; genus Cocos; species Cocos nucifera. Next base: position 702,877 of record QRFJ01000192.1, read on the forward strand.
ATCAGGTGATGTCATCCCATCAATCAGATTTAGATCTGATTGCATGAAGCAACATGATTGGTCGGGGTGATGCAGCACTGCATGGCGTAGCAGATTCTATAAATAGACCCTGTCTGCGCCCACTTTAGAGAGCTCCTCCTCTTAGCCATGCCCCAAAGCTGCCCCTTTCCCTTCTCCATGCCACCATCTAGTCCTCTCTTTCCTCTCCACGCTCAAAGAAGTTGGGCCTTCAGATTAGTGCAAGTCAGGCAAGAAAAGGTTGACGAAAAAGGAAGAAGGTAGCACTGCTATAGAGACGACGGGTGATCTTCAGAAGAAGTTTTGAAGATCCTCCAAAATAGATCCAAATCTGATTTTTGGAGAAAAAAAAGAGAAGGAGAAGATCTGCAGATCCAGCCCAAGTGGATATCGATAGAGGCCAGGCGCTTGCGTGGCTAGATCCAAAACCTCAGGACTTCGGCAGGATCATCAAGGGATAATCAGATTACCCAGAATCAAGATAAAATTAATTTAGAATTAATTTAATTTAATTTTTTTATTTATTAGATCATAAAATTAGATCTGAAAAGTGTCAGATCTGATTAGAATCTAAGAAAAAATTTTTGAAATATGTCTCTTGATCCAATCAAATCTGAACAAACCTGACCCGAGAAATCAGGATTTCCATTCACTAATATCCATCTTTGACTTATGATTGTCGAACTCCTTAATTGCCAGGGCTTTAGTGAAGGGGTCGGCTAGGTTCTCCTTTCCATCGATCTTCTGAAGGTCGACATCACCATGATCCATGATGTCATAAACCAAATGGAAGTGATGCAGAATGTGCTTTGTTCATTGGTGTGCCTTTGGTTCCTTTGCTTGGGCTATGGTGCCAATGCTGTCGCAGTAGAGCAGGACTGGACCATTAGTGGAGGATGCAACTCTGAGTTTGGTGATGAACTTCCTCAGCCACATAACTTCCTTTGCTGCATTTGATGCATCTATGTACTCTGCTTTGTAAACAGAGTCAGCCACTATATGCTGCTTTGAACTTTTCCAGCAGATAGCTCCACCATTTAGAGTAAAGATATATCTCGACACACTTTTACTATCATCATGATCAAATAGAAAGCCGGAGTCTGTAAATCTCATAAGCTTCAGATCTAACTCACCATAAACCAACCATTGGTCCTTAGTATATCTCAAATACTTAAGGATGGTTTTAACCACCTTCTAGTGATTTTCTCCAAGGTCAGACTGGTATCTACTCACTATTCCTAGTGAGTATGCCACATCTGATCTTGTACATATCATTGCATACATAATAGATCCCACTATCGAAGCATATGAAATTCTACTCATACACTCTCTCTCTTCAGGAGTTATTGAATAATTCTTCTTAGAGAGAAAAATTTCTTGGCCTATCAGAAGATAGCCCTTTTTGAAATTCTCCATGCTGAACCTCTTCAACACATTTTTTATGTACGTGGATTGGAATATACCAAGCATCCTTTTAGATCTATCCCTATAGATCTTCATCCCTAGGATGTAGGATGCTTCACCCAAGTCCTTCATGGAGAACTGTGATGACAACCAGACTTTTATTTCTTGTAGTGCGAAGATATCATTTCTGACTAAGGAAATATCATCCATGTACAAAATAAGAAATACCACTGTTGGACCATTTGTCCATTTGTAAATGCAGGATTCTTCTCCGTTCTTAATGAAGCCATACATTTTGATCATTTTATCAAAATGCATGTCTAAACTCCGAGATACTTTCTTCAATCCATAAATGGATCTCTGAAGCTTGCACACCTTGAACTCATCTGTGGATGTGAATTCTTTAGGTTATATCATATACACCTCTTCGGTCAGCTCTCCATTTAGGAAAGCTATCTTCACATCCATCTACCAGATCTCATAGTCCAAATGGATAGCAATGGCAAGCATGATCTGAATGGACTTGAGCATTGCCATAGGGGAGAACGTCTTGCCATAGTCAATACCATAATATTGACGATATCCCTTGGCAACCAGATGGACTTTATAAATCTCCACTTTTTCGTCTGTGCCATTCTTTCTTTTGAAGACCTATTTACATCTAATAGATTTAACCCCTTCAGGTGGGTCAACAAATGTCCATACATCATTGACCTTCATGGAATCCATTTTGGATCTTATGGCTTCTAGCCATTTCTCAAAGTCGGGTCTCTGCATCGCATCCATATAAGTGATCGGATCCTCATCATTCTCATTGAGTTCGATGGGATTACCATCCTGGATCAAGAATCCATAGTATCTATCTGGATAATGGGGTACTCTATCGGATCGCCTTATTGGTGTGAGTTTGCTAGGCTTCAGATCTGATCTGATCAAATCCGACTTAGGTTCAATATTCTGCGTCGGACTTTCTATCTGTTGAACTTTATCAAGTTCAACCTTAGAGGCAACAATTCCTTCATCAAGGAACTCCTTTTCCAAAAAGATTGCCATAAGGCTGACAAACATCTTTTGTTCATCAGCATGGTAGAAATAGTATCCATTGATTTCTTTTGGGTATCCTATGAATGTACACTTATCAGACCTAGGTCCAAGTTTGTCTATAACTAACTGTTTGATATAAGTCGAGCACCTCCAAATTCTAACGTGTGAAAGTGCTGACTTACGTCCTGTCCATATCTCATATAAAATTTTAACTATAGACTTACTTGGAATCCTATTTAATAGATAACAAGCCGATTCGAGTGCATATCCTCAAAAGGATATTGGTAAGCTGGCAAATCCCACCATAGATTAGACCATGTCTAACAAAGTTCGATTCCTCCTTTCAGACACACCATTATACTGTGGTGTTTCAAGAAGAGTCCATTGAGAGAGAATTCCATTCTCTCCTAAATATGCAAGAAACTCATCAGAAAGGTATTCTCCTCCTTGGTTAGATCGAAGAATTTTAATACTCTTTTCAGTTTATTTTTCTACTTCACTTCAAAATCGTTTGAACATTTCAAAAGAATCCGACTTATATTTCATCAGATAGACATATCCATATCTGGATAGATTATCTACGAAACTGATGAAGTAGACATATCCACCTTTGATACTTGTGCTCATTGGTCTACATACATCAGTATGTACTAGACCTAAGAGCTCATTGGCACTCTCACCTTTTTCGGTAAAAGGTGATTGGTCATTTTACTAAGAAGACAGGACTCATAGATTGGAAGTAATTCACAATCATTAACTTCGAGGATTCCCTTCTGAGTCAACATGTTTATCCTATTCTTATTTATATGACCTAACCTACGATACCATAAGTAGATATCTGATACACTATCTAATCTAGGGTGCTTGCCAATAGAATAGAATATATTAATAGATTGTGATAACATATATACACCATTGTTCAATTGTCCATAGAAAGCAGTAACACCATTCACAATGATATTACAAACTCGTTTCTTTACAAAATTTCATAATTGTTCATGGCCAAAAGACCTATAGAAATGATATTTAAAAAGAAACTAGGATAGAAATGATAATCACTAAGAACAACGATATAAGATTCAAATATAAGTTTCAAAATTTCTAAAGCTAGAACTGAAACTGATCTTCCTCTCCAACATTTAGGAATCTCTCGCCTTGCTTGAATCTTCTACTGACCTGCAAACCTAGCAATGAATTACAAATATGGTAAGGGCTACCAGTATCCAATATCCAGTCAGTAATATCATAAATAGAAAAATTGCAAGAAGTTATCATATAAATACCTTATTCAGCAACAGCTTGCTTCTTTTTTTGCCTATTCGGATCTAGGGAGGCAATGTACTGAGGATAGTTTCTTTTCCAATGCTTCCGCTTCTTGCAAAAAAAGTATTTGGCTTGACTCTAATCAAACTTGGTCTTTGGGGTCTGGGCCTGCACGGGTGTCCTAGCATGAACACGTACCTTCTTGGCTTTCTTCTTATTCTTCTTTTCTTTTTTAAAGGATCGAGAACGAGAAGACAAACCTCCCACTAAGTTCACCGACTCTTTATGGAGTTGGTGATCCTTCTTAAAGTTTTGAAGTAACCCCAGTAATCCATGATAGTCCTTTTCAGGCTTTGACATTCTATAATGGGTAAGGAATAGGAGATAAGACTTGGGCAGCGAGTTCAATATTGCATCTTTTCTAAGTTATTTGTGTAAGCAAAAGCCGAGCTTACTCAAGCACTCTATCAGCTCGATCATGTACAATACATGATCAATAATAGAGGCACCATCCCGTATTTTGACGTTGAAGATGGCACAACTAGTCTTGTGCCTCTCAATATCATCGGGTGTGCCAAAAGAATCCTCCAACACTTGGAGCATTTTGTTTGATTGAGCTATCTCAAACTTATGACTGAACTCATCACTCATCGCAGCACACTATGGTTTGGTCACTAAGCCACTTTTGATAAGGGTCTCTGACTGTTTCATGTGCATTGGCAGCTGGCTCCATAGGTGCAGGATCTGTTAGCACGTATAGGATTCGTTTATGCTCCAGAACAATCTTCAACTTTTGGTACCAGCTACCGAAGTTGGATCCCACCAACATATCATTGTAGAGAAGTGGCCATGTCTATACAAAGAAAAATCAAAACCTAATTAGTAATTGATTCATTAAACCTAAAGATTTGAACTTTAATCAAAAGGGTCTCCCACTATTTTATTCGAATTGATAGCCTCTACCTCTAATTCGAGGAATTATCCTAATTTCTTAGTTGATACTAGAATCCACATAGACTGTACACAAGCCCAACTTTGGTTGGCCCACCCATGTACATCTAAGGGTAGGTTCATAACCAATTATTTTTCTAAATAATTTTTAGTAATTAAATTTTGCCCCAGGCCCTGATCAGTTGGCTTTGACCTTCTCAGAAAAGGGTCCAGTTAGATCCAACCATTAACATGACCATACTTGGTCCATCCAATCAATGAATGATCAGGCCCAACTTTGATTAGCCCACCTGACCATCATTTAGAAAGATGTATCCAAGAGATCATATAATGAATGATAATTCTATCAATCGATAAGCACCAGGCCTTTGGGCCTCCAATGATTATCCAACTGATGGACCCATTATCATCCACTTTAATGGAAGGCTATGATCCAATTATCATATAACTATTTTATTTTAGAAATCTAATAATTTTAGAAGATTTATTTATAGAAGTGAGTAGGTTTGATTAACCAGCTTATCATGATCCTCCCACTAACTTCACCAAGTCAGCTTAAGAGAGATCATTAATAGGCTGGTCTAGGAGCATCTAAATCAATCAAACTGATTTACCTAGCTGATATGGGTTAGCTTGAATAGTCAAGCGATCCGATCAAAACATAATCTCACCAAGAGGCTAGGAAAGTTCGATCAGTGGAAGAATCTGCCAGGCTTACCTTAGACACCATCAAAAATGGCTAGGTAAGCAGGCTGCCAATTAAAAACCACTGGTCTGGTTTACCTTAGACACCAACTAGTTTAATTAGTTTTACTTAGATCAACCTAACAGTTCATGCTAGACCGCATAGTCAAGAATCAAGTCCATCTTAGGTCTTGTTAAAGACATGAACTTGACCAACTACAACTATTGTAATATATCTAGAGAATCCTGGACCTAATCTAAGACAACAATTGATTAGATTTAGTCAATTCTTTAATTAAGTTCAATCTTTAATCTAACCCTAGGTCTAACCCAATTAATGGACCTAATATCCACTAATCCATTTAACCCAATGTGTTATGATTTGTATCTTAGGATCTTCAATTCACAATCCTAGATCCTAATCAATCAACTCCTTAATTCTCAATTAAGTTTTGGGCTGAGAGTTGGGGTTCGACTTTTTGAAAAAAATATTTTTTATGTTTGTAAAATAATTTTACAATATGGTTCTATCAATCAAGTTGCATGTTTGATTCATAATCAATATGCAAGTAAAATAAACATAAAACTACTTTAGATTTAATCTAAATAGGTTCATGTAATTAAAATAGTTTCAATAATAATCAATCATAAATCTCCCTAGATCAAATCTAACATATTTATGATGATTGAAATTAGATTAAAATATTTTTAATTAGATCATAAAATTTCTTAGATCTAATCTAAAATTTTATGATCAATATTTTAGATTAGCATGTACTAGGATAATCTATTCACTGTCAGGGATAAACCTTACAGCAGGATAACCTTATGACTGTCCATGCAATCTAAAATATTTTATTTTTTTTATATTTAATAATTAAATTATAAATTAGATCTAATATAAGAAATAATCTAGACATGCACAAAAATTATGTAATAATAACCTAGGCTTTGATACCAATTGAAGGAACCAGATCTAGGATTTCATAAGTACATCTTAAAACTTTTTCAAGATCTTATAGTGAAAGACTTAAATAAATCTAAAATTTATTTAAATAATCATGCATACACCTAGGTCAAATCAAATTAGAAAGAAAAAGGTTGATCAAATCAACCTTGTCCTATACTACATCAAATGAAGGTATGAAGTTTATAGATCAGATCTATTATCTATGCAAATTTAGACATTCTAACTTGCTAATCTAGGCTTGAGGATGAAGTCATGAGCTGCACATGCATTCAACCTCTAGGAATCATCCACATGAGCCTATGATCTCTGATCTGAAGTTCGATGCAGGAAATCAGCACAGCATGCTAGTACTATGCTGATTCTTTTTCGATGGTTGATCCAATATTTTTTTCTTTAAAATTGGGACTCTCCAAAATATGAGAAGGAAGATGAGAGTTTGCTGATCTGAGACTCTCTCAAAAAAACTCAAAAGAAAGGAGGAGAGATTGAAAATAAAATAGCCCTAGAAGAAGATCTTCTTCTTCTTCTCTTTTCTCTCCCCTAGACACCTAGTTTGGTGCCTATGGAACCCCCATGCCCAAGGACCCTCTTCCTCTAATTTTTGCACACTACAAACCTCCCCCAAAGCTCTATATTCTATGAGAAAATTAGAATAAAATTCATCCAATAAATAGGAAAAAAGAAAAGTCCAAGTTAGGTCAAATTCCTAGACTAGGAATATCCAAACATGGGAAGTTGTTGGGGTGCCCAACTCTTGGGCACCTCCTCCATAATTTTTAGCATGGACCAGCAAGGAAGGGTGCACAAAAAAGAGATTATTTTCATAGAAAAAGAGAATAATTAATTAAAAAAGGGGGTGGTACTTTGGGGAAGATATTTTGGTCAACAAGGATTCTATCTCATAGAATCCTAAGCAAAACCAATTCCTCCTTTGATTTGGTCTTTCACCTAACTTTCAAAAATGACTTGGAGAGAGAGAGGGGGGTGAAAATCAGGAAGAAAGAGATTTTTCATAAAAAATATCTAAAAAATAGGTATCGGCGGCGTTGGGACCAAGGTGGTGCAAGGAGATAGGGAGTCCTAGTCACACTAGGACTTTTATTTTGACTTGGTCAAAAAAGATCTTTTAATCAAATAAAATTAAGATTAAACCAATCCAATTAAATATGGCCCTAACCCATTTAAAAATTTAATTAAATTAGATTTAATTTTAATTTATTTTCTAATCAAATTAAAAAATTACGTTAATTCGAGTCCTAGTTAGACTAGGACTAGTTCTTCCTTGCACTTGGCTTATCTAATAAACCAATTGGACTTGATCCAATCAAGCCCAAACTAAATATAATTAAATTATATTTAATTAAACTTAATTTTAGCCTATTTGCTTAATCAAATTAAGTCAATTAGCAATCCAATTGCTAATCGATCCTCTTGCAATACTTGTAAAAGGTTAAACACCAACCATATTGATTGTTTAACCCTAAAACGATTCATAATCATTGATCAACCATCTAATCAGATCGTAAGCTCTAATATGTGTGACCTCATAGATCTGAACCTAGATCAATAGCATAGAAATAAATTTTTATATCAATCAAAGTGACCATCTAGCAACGATACCCGATGGTCGGATAGGTCGAAGGTGTAGAACACCATCCTTAGAACCCATGCAGATATAGTTTTCATATAATTCATCTCCTTGACCATAATGCTCATAGGACACATCAGAGTTCAACTATCAACTCTGATCAGGTTGTCCATATTGTATTTCAAAATACCAAATTCATCTGATGGATTATCCTGGCCAAGGTTTTGCTATATTGAAATATAGTGATATATTCTTCTTCAACTCTTGGAGTGGTCAATTCCATCTTGATCACACTTCGACTTTGCAAGCACTTAACTATGCCCAGAAGCCTTTCATTACTAAATTAGAAATTCAATTAGTCTGATATCAAAGTACAGTGAGTTGCTTACAAGTCACTGAGGTGATATCAGATATAAGGGATACTTATATCTAAATCCCATCAAAGACATTCTCGATAGTAGAATGCTCTGGAGTTGGTCACGTTCAATGACAATGTATCCATACATCTCACCTGTATGCCATTCCAGTGTCTCCACATACCTTGGTTAAGAGGACAACCAACCTATATGGCATATAGCGATCTATGCTCGATAGACGCCGTCATCCTAATTAATAGCCTATCATTTGATCATGAATAAATTTAAGGACTAATCGATAAATTCTTTTTTATCAAAATTAAATAGTCCTAAGGACTTTATCATAATAATGGAGTTCATTAGAAGATGTAAATTTATGATGAAAAAAGATGTCAAAATATTTTTCATTAATTAATAAATCAATTATAATATCTCAACCATCAATAGGCTGACAATTGGCTTTGAGACATAATTCTTAACATTTAACCCTTAAATTGCATTCAAATTTAACTTCACATTGATCTTTTATAGCCTTAGGGTTTTAGTGAACTGAATTATAATTGGGAGTTGAATAGAAGGAAAAATAATTGCTGTCCATATTATGTTCTGAAATTCTTTTGATGTGTTTCAACAAACAAATTGGGTTTATGTTTGATAGAGTTAAAATAGATTATAAAGAAGGAAAAATAGTAGAAATATTTGGATTTTGTTAAATAGATGTTAAGGTTTAACTGAACCTAATCTATGATAAGTAAAGTAGAATAAAGGTAAGAGTTAAGATGGTTAAATTACCAACATATCACAACAAAGCATGCACAATTATGTTCATATACCACATAATTTTATGTTTAATAGTGTTCACCAACTTTTTAGGAGAAGAAGAGGGGTCAAAAAGTGCTTTGGGTAAATCAAGCTCTAGAATGATCCAGTAATCATCATTAGGTGAGTGGATTTCCTACTTAACTTTGGTATTGTTATTGAATTTGCCATAAAAATGTTTATCTTGAAACAACAGCTAGACTTTTATGATTTTCAACTTATGTGTATGTATGTGCAAACATGGAAATAGAAATCTATATATATATGCTTTGATTAAGACTTTGATTTGCGTAGCTCAAATTTTGAAATAGCTCATGTGAATTGAAAAGCTATTCAGTTTTCTTTTGAAACTTAGCCATAGCATTAGCATACCATATAACATAATTTTGCCGGCACCACAGCAATATCAGTGATTCAAATGCTTAAAGAGGCTCAACAGTTACTAAAAAGCCTGGTGGGGCTATTTCAGTAGCATTCATACTACGTGTGCATTACCCATGGTAGTGGTGCACTGGGGGTAATCGACAGTAGTCAGTAGCATTCTTTAAATATTGTTTACTTCAGCAAATAAAGAGTATGTTATTATAGCTTAATACATTTACTTCAGCTTAACAAAGTCCTCTTTTAACAAAATGATTTATTATGGCATTATTTTTGTTTAGCTTATACTGTTTTAAAAGAAGATGAATTATATATTTTCTATGTTATGACGATATGTATTACAACTTATCTTTTCCTATTTCTCCATTGTTAAATGGATTATCCATTCACTGGAACTTAGGTCTCATTCCCATCTCTTTTTCCTAAATGCAGGTTCAAAGCACTTTAGCCAGCCTTAGAATTAAAGTAGCAGCATCCTTATCAACATTCAAACTAGACAGGTTGGCCTTGTGAGACTCTTAATCAATGGATGTTTTGAGGATATTTTGTATATATATATATATATATATATATATATATATATATATATATAAAACTTATAAGGAGCCTAAATGTAAAAGAGTATGTTTCAATATGTAATGAGTATGGGTGTTGTATTATTAGAATAAAAGCTAGTTATGTATGGTTGTTTTTGAACTCAAGTGGAAGTAGTATGGTTTGTTGATTTAAACTTTAAAGTTTAATGTTATACTTCAGCCTAGCTACAGCTTAGAAATCTTCTTAACCTTTAGATAAGGATGGGATGTGGCACCATCACCTATAGTTAGTTAGGATGGGGTGTTACACGCTGTGTTCAAAGCATACCAAAATTACCGCATGCATAAGAACCTTAATTCAATTCAAATACAAGGTATACAAATTAAGAAGCATTGACATAGAAGTACTTGGTCCATATTATCCATGCCCATCAAAATAATTAGAAGATGTCCAGTAATCTAAAAGCATTAAGAACAGACTTGTATACTCCTCATAAACATAATTTAATTCTAAAATCTAATTATTGTAGGTAAAATTGGCTCCCACTGAAGTCCGCTAGGTTTTGGGCAGCCGACTTCTAATCCATGAGCATCGGAGGATCTTCTCAATGATGACCTTTGACTGTAGGACTTTTCAAAAGCATGCTAAAGTTTAGCCGGATGACCTTGGACACTAAATCCCTTTACTGCAATCGATGGCTCCTTCTAGACAAACTCCTTCTTGTCAAACTCATTCCAGTTAGACTCCTTCCAGGATGAACTCCTTTCCAGTTAGGCATCATTCAGATGGAATTTTATCCAACCAAATTTCTTCATAGTAGAGCATATCTCGTCAACCTTATATTAGGAACCCCATCCAGCCGAATTCCTCAATCAACATCTATTCTGGCTGAGCTCTTTGGCTCCACTTTATAAGTAGTGGCTAACCTTAATGGTAGCCAAGCTACTATATCACTTTATGATAATTGTAGATCTAACCACCTTATATCATGCGTAATGATTGAACAAGATTAAACAGTGAAAGAACCTCTTCATCAGCACTAGTCTGATTTCCAACACAGGACAACAACCACTCTATAGATAGTGAATCACAACACCCTTTTCATCCAAAGTTCAGGCTGATCTCGAAGGTAGCCAAACTCCTTAAAGTTGTCAAAGCCAATAATAGCAAAGCCTAGTTGACTTGCAAGTCCACCCTCCATAACCTAGAGATCGATTTCCAAGATCGGCTAGACCGATCTTGAGTTTTGCATGAATGATTCGCTCCCAAGCATAGAAGTCTTCAATTTATCATCCGAACTTCAACAAACTAACCTTAACTACCTACAAATCTTAACAGAATGATAGCTCATTCTTCATAATAGACTCCACGTGGTCCGAATGGCCCACTAGCAGACGGTTATGATTATCTTCATCAATATGTTACAAGCTTCACCTATAAAAAGGATCTTTCAGATATGTTTTTCCCTCTAAGCTCTCCTCTCTACTCTAATTCTTTTGAGTACTCTAATTCTTTTGAGTACTCTATTCTTGTTGGTCAGAGAACTAACTTGAGCATCAAAGGATCCTACCGGAGCCACCCACCTTCAGTCTGGACTTCTTCTTGCAGGTCTCATCGGTGGCCTCATCTTCACCAATTCCAGCAACTCTAGCATCAACACCATTACCTGCACCAATAGAATTGGTGCTAGAAAAAGGATCTTTGAGCCCTTGTTCTTAAAGAAGTATCCAATCAAGCTCATCTTTTTCTTCTCTTCTCTAATTCTTTAGCTTCCTTTTCTTCTGATCTCTCCCTATTTTAGTAAGATGTTGCCTAAGAAAGCCACGACTAGGAGATCCACCACCTCCACTGCCAGATCCATCCAAGAACTAGTAGATCATCCTGCTCCGACCTCATCGCCAGCACCTCAACCTCCACAAGCAGCCATGATGGATCTAGAGTAGTTTAACTTGCTAGTATAGTAGGTTAGAGGCTTTACTAAAGTAGTAAAGGCCATGCAACAACCTCCAGCATCAATTCTGCTAGAAAGATCCTCGTCAGAGTGTCGAGATCCTGCACAAGAAAGGCCCACCTAGGCAAGCTGATCGATGACCCCTGAGAAGGGGAAGCAGAAAGTAGAGAGCTCCTATTCTGACCATGATTCTAGTCCTGGAGAGTCTCTCCCTTCCTCCAACCAATCATGCTTTAAGATCCATGATCAGAATGACATTTTCAATCAAAAACTTCAAGAAATGAATCAACAGATCGAGGAGCTCCACCACATTGCCCCTGGCCACCATGATGATATCTACATCGATCCCCCATTCTTCGCTCAGATCATGCAGGAGCCCATCCCTTTGAACTTTAAACTTTTCTAATTTAAGAGTTACAATAGAACCACTGATCCAGTCGACCACCTCAAAGCCTTCAAAACTATGATGCTACTTCATGGCATGTCAGATGCCATCCTATGCCAATCTTTTCCTTCTACTTTGAAAGGAGAAGTAAGAAATTGGTCCTCGGGCCTCAAATTGGATACCATCTTCTCTTTTGATTAGCTGAGCCATCAGTTTGTAACTTATTTTATCAGCAGTCGGTGTTAGAAATAAGGTTCAGACTCTCTTATCAACATCAAGTAGAAAAAAGCAAAGTCCATCCGAGCCTACGTCAGCCACTTTAATGCTGCTACCTTAGAGGTTCGAAACTTAGACCAATCTATTGCTATGACTGCACTAAATGATGGTCTCTAAAAGAATGATCTCCTCTTTTCTTTGGAGAAGAAGTATCTCCAAAATTTTGTCGACATGTTGTCCCAAGCTAAAGGCTATGCTCGAGCTAAGAAAGCCTTCAATCTAAAGGATGAAGAAGCCGTAGGAGAGTGACAGATGAGAAAATCTAGCAAGCCCATAATTATTGAGAAGCTGAGTGATGCTCAGTCATGCTCCAGAACTCCTCTTGAACATAGATGAGCTCGGACTCCACCCCAAGCTCATTAACAAAAATGCTCGGATCGAAGGGCACGGTGGGGCTCCCCACCCAGAAGGTTTGATAATTACGTCCCTTTGAACACTCCTAAAATTCAAGTGCTAATGGAGATAAAGGAGTAGTTGCCAAGACTAGAAAGAATGTAGACTCATCCAGCCAGGCATAATCCTAACAAGTACTGCCTCTACCATCATGACCATAGTCACGATACTGAAGAATGTATCCAGCTCCAAGACAAGATTGAGGAGCTAATCAAGAGGGGATGATAAGGTCGATTCCTTCAACATCGATTGGAAAGGAGGGAAGATCGACCAAGAGTCCTACCATAGCCTGAACCACCTCAAGGAGATGAGCCGCAAGGAGATCGGCCCCCACTTGGAGTCATTAACACCATTGCTAGGGACATCGATAAGGGGAGACCAGTGGATCGATAGAGCCAGCAAAGAGGTAGAGGACTAAAGAACCCATTGCTTTCAATAAAGAAGATGCACAAGAGGTTCAATTTTCATATAATGATGTGGTTGTAGTTACTTTAAATATTGCTGATTATGATGTATGTCGCATTTTAATTGATAATGGAAGCTTTGCTGATATTCTATTTGAAGATGCATTCTCTAAAATGTCTATATCTAATAGTAGAATGGATCCAATAAGCTTTCCATTATTGAGATTTACCAGCGATGTAGTGCCGATTGAAGGAATAATTACTTTGTCTGTTGTAGCAGATCGGTATCCAAAGCAATCAAAGGCCCAAGTTGATTTCTTGGTGGTGAAAGCTCCTTCAGCTTACAAAGCGATTCTTCGCAAACCTAGCTTGAACGCACTTCGAGCTGTGGTTTTGACTTATTATTTGAAGATGAAGTTTTCAACTAGTCATGGAGTCGAAAAAGTTAGAGAAGATCAAGCTCTGGCATGGCACTGTTACACCATTGCCTTGCAAGGGGGAAGATAGTCAGAATCTTATCCAGTGGATAGTCTTGACACTCATGATGATTTAACTGAAGAGTGAGGGAAACCAATTGAAGATCTTGTTATAGTTTTCTTAAATGACGGGCATGAGGACCATACTATTCAAATTGGCTCCAGCTTGAGAGAAGAAATCAAAAAGCAGCTCATCATCTTTCTATAGAAGGATGCCGACGTCTTTTCTTGGATACCAGTAGATATGCCTGGGATTGATGCAGAAGTGATGGAACATCATCTAGCTGTAGATCTCAAACATCGACTAGTAAAGCAAAAGAAGCATAGCTTTGCACTAGAGCAGTAGAAAGTCATTATAGACGAGGTCGACAAACTTGTCAAAGCCATGTTCATCCAGAAGGTATCCTACCTAGATTGGATTGCAAATATAGTTCATATAAAAAAGGTGAATGGCAAGTGGAGGATGTGCATAGACTTCACAAATTTGAATAAATTCTGTCCAAAGGATAGCTATCATCTATTGAGAATTGATCAACTGATGGACGCAACCTCGGATCATGAGCTCCTCACTTTTATGGATGCCTTCTCCAGATGCAATCAAATTTGGATGGCTTCAGAAGATGAGAAAAAAACTGCTTTTATTACTGACAGTGATCTTTATTATTATAGGATTATGCTTTTTGGACTAAAAAATATAGGTGCCATCTACTAGCGCCTAATGAATAAGATCTTTAAAGAGCAGATCGACCATAATGTGAAAGTCTATGTAAATAAAATACTTGTCAGAAGTCAATCTTTAATAAATCACATCATCGACCTTAAGGAGACCTTTAACATCCTCCGAAATTACAAGATGAAGCTGAATCCAACCAAATATGCCTTCGAAGTAACTTTAAGAAAGATTCTAGATTTATGGTGTCGGAATGTGGCATCGAGGTAAACCCAGAGAAGATTCAAGCCATCCAAAAAATGACTATTCCAAAAATAATAAATGAAGTCCAACACCTTACTAGCAAAGTTGTAGCCCTAAATCATTTTGTCTCAAGATTGGTAGATTATTGCATGCCCCTCTTTCAAGTGCTCAAGTAGCCCAAGTACTTTTGTTGGACTCCTGAGTGTCAGCAAGCCTTTGAGAAATTGAAGAATTACCTTAGTTCACCCCCTCTCCTTGCTAAGCCTGAATGTGGAGAAAAATTATTTCTATACTTGGTAGTATCTCTAGTAGCTATTAGAGCAGTCCTGATCAAAGAAGAGGCTAAAATTCAAAAGCCGATCTACTATATAAGCTGAGTTCTAAAGGATGCAAAAATAAGATATACAAAATTAGAAAAACTAACTTATGCCCTATTAATTTTAGTTAGGAAGCTCCAACACTATTTCTGGGGGCGTATGGTCACACTTCTCACTGATCAATCCATCAAGGCTGTCCTCCATCAGCTCGATACTTTAGGAAGAATAGCAAAATGGATAATTGAACTCATCAAGTTCGATATCAATTTTTAATCTCAACCATCCATTAAATCTCAAATATTTGCCGACTTTATGATAGAATGTACCATCTCTGATTCAGCCAAGCTTAAGCATTAAGAAGTTGATACTTCCAACTCACAGCCAAACCTTAAAGAAGAAAAAGTAGATCTTCTTGAGGACTTTTGGACTTTATATGTTGATGGTTCATCCAATGCTTCTGGAGCAGGGGCAGGCTTAATTCTAATCAATCTAAAAAGAGTTATTATAGAATATACACTACATTATGAGTTTTTCATAATAAATAATGGGGTAGAATATGAAGCTTTAATCATAGGGTTTAGACTAGCTAAAGAATTAGAAGTGGATCGTATGAAGGTCTACAGTGATTCTCGATTGATAGTGGGGCAAGTTAGTAATAATTATGAAGCTTGAGTGGAAAACATGAAAAGATACTTGGAATAAGTGAAAAGTTTAATTTCAATCTTTAGTATCTTTGAAATTCAGCAGATTTCAAGAATAGAAAATACTAGGGCCGACCTTCTCTCCAAACTAGCTACTTTGCTCCAAATGAATTGCTTAAAGAAGTTCTTTTTGAAACTCTACAATATCCAAGCTTAGAAGAAGCCCAAGCAATCATGCAGGTTGACCATGAACCTAGTTGGATCGACCCATTCGTTATATATCTAAAAGACGATATTCTTCCTAAAGATCCCAAGGAAGCTTGGAAGATAAGAAATCAAGCTTCATGGTATGTTCTGTATGAGGGCAAACTATATAAGAGGTCGTATTCTTTGCCACTTCTTTGATGTGTTTGACCTTCTGAGGTTGATTATGCATTAGAAAAGTTCATGAAGGTGTATGTGAGAACCACCTTGGGGCCAGATCGCTATCTCATAAACTACTCCATCAAGGGTACTATTGGCCAACTATGCAACAAGATGCTAACAATTATGTAAAGAGATGTAATCGATGCTAGAGAAATGCTAATATTCAGAGATAACCAGCTTCACAGCTCACACCCTTAAGTGCCCCTTGGCCATTTGTACAATGGAAGATGGACATACTTGGGCCCTTTTTCATAGTATCTGGGCAGCAAAAATTTCTTTTGGTTGTAGTAGATTACTTAATGGGTTGAGGCTGAACCTCTAGCGAAGATCATAGAAGCTATGGTGCAGGATTTCATCTGAAAGTCGATAATTTACAAATTTGGCCTACCTCGAATCTTAATTGCTGATAATGGGTGTCAGTTTGCAGGAACAAAATTCACCAAATTCTACAAAGATTTGAATATTTTTCATCACTTCACATCCATAGCTTACCCTCAAGCAAATGGCAAGGCCGAGGTAACTAATAGAACCCTACTTTACGGGATAAAAATAAGGCTTGAAAGGATGAGAGGAACATGGGTGGATGAACTCTATCATGTGCTCTCGGCTTATAGAACCATCCAAAGGTTGTCAACTGGAGAAACCTCCTTTGCATTGGCCTTTGGGAGAGAGGCAGTAATCCCAGTCAAACTTGGACTTTCTTCAGCATGAGTCGAAGCCTTTAATGAGCAGAATAACTTGTAGGATCTCAGGGCAAATCTTGATTTATTAGAAGAAAAGTAAGAGAAGGCTCAGATTAGGATGGCAGCTTATAAGCGAAAGGTAACCCGCTACTACAACTCTAGAGTTAAAACTAAAGTATTCAAAGTTGAAGATCTGGTGCTATGAAGAGCGGATATCTCTCAACCTTAAAATAAAAAAAAGCTTGCTCTGAACTGGAAAGGCACATATGAGGTGATGAAAATCATCTGACCAGGAACATACTATCTAAAAGAGCTTCAAGAAGTTATACTCCCATGATCTTGGAACTCAAAAAACTTAAGAATGTACTATCAATAATTTTATTTCAATAAAATTCTCTTATTTTAACATTCTTGTCTTTGGTGCAAAATCATGCAATGATTGAAAATTATCCAACCAAACTTCATCCTCAAATGAAGTAGAAGACCTCTGGTTCTTAAACCAGAGATAACGGGAAGAGGCCTTCTCAACGGCCTTTTTACATCCCAGTAATCTTGTTAGGAATAGGAGGAGAATCTCATTCTAATAAAAAAGATAGCCAACCACATTAAGAACAGGAGGAAGACCTCGTCCTGATGTAGATGAAGATCCCCATGGGGGACAAAAGACCTCCGATTCTTAAATCAAAGGTAATAGGAAGAGACCCTCTTAACAGCTCTTTTGCA
This sequence comes from Cocos nucifera, assembly GCA_006176705.1. NCBI lineage: Eukaryota > Viridiplantae > Streptophyta > Magnoliopsida > Arecales > Arecaceae > Cocos > Cocos nucifera. The sequence continues at coordinate 720,480 of QRFJ01000192.1, forward strand.
CTCTGGTAAGCTTGTTAAGAATAGGAGGATCTCATCATAACAAGCAAGATAGCCAATCATATAAGAAATAGGAGGAGGATCTCGTTCTGACATGGATGAAGACCTCCATGGGGACAGAAGACCTCTAGTTCTTAAATCAAAGGTAGTAGGGAGAGGCCCTCTCAATGGCTCTTTTATGTTCCGATAGCCTTATTAGGAGTAGGAGGAGGATCTAATCCTAACAAGGACAAAAGTCAATCACATCGGGAATAGGAGGAGGACCTCATTCTGACGTAGACAAAAATCTTTATGAGGGATTAAAGACCTCCAGTTCTTAAATGGAAGGAAAATGGGAGAAGCCTTCTCAACGACCCTTTTGTGCCCTGACAAATTTGTTAGGAATAGAAGGTGGATCTTGTCCTAACAAAGTTACAAGCCAATAATGTTAGGAACAAGAGGAGGACCTCATCCTAACATGGATAAAACCCCACGGGGATCGAAGGTTTCTAGTTCCTAGGAAAAGAAAATACACTTGCTTCTAGATAAGTCTAAAGACCCTTGTTCACAAACAAGGGGGATAAGTACACAAGATAGGGGATGAAAGCTATCATTTCAAGATGACATCAATGTTAGGCACACACACAAAAGAAGGGGGGAGAAGGGACTAACAAGCATTGAATTAAGATGGAACACCAAACGGAAGTTGAAAGAAATATTATTTCATTAAAATTGAAGTTCATTACATTGGAAAGAAGAAAAGATGAAGTCCTATTCAAAATTATACTTCAGACTGTCGGCTCCGGCCATCACAAGGGAGAGCTTCAAATCATTTACCTTCTCCTCAATCTCTCACCTCGCTGCCAGACTCTCCTTCAACAACTTTTCAAATCTACATAAATCATTTTCTATTTCTCTCAACCTCTTCCCTAAAACTACTGATTCAACTTCAACATCTTTCATAGCATCTTTCTGATAGACTATTTGCATCTTCAACTCTTGCAGCTCCGTCTAGTCTTTTCTATACGCCATAGACAAGCTCTCTAGAGTGCTCCTTAAGAAGAGAAGCTCATCCAAGTCTCCACTCAGGCCAGCCTGGATTTTATCAGCCAATTATTTTTGAAGTCGCATTACTGCAGCAGTCGCCGCTCTAAGCTTCTTCCTATAACCATCAATCTACTCACACCAACCAATTCGATAGAAGTTATATGCCCTCTCAACGTCCAATAGTTGCTGCTAAAGGTCAAAAAAAAATTTTGACCAATCCCAGCCATACTCCTCTTGGTTGGTAGATCATGCCGAGCTTCCCTCCAACAATTGGATCTTTTTCTTTGCCGTATTGAACTCAACTTCGAGGGAACTAATTTTAGCAGTCAACTCCTAGGACTTATCATTGGCCCGCTTTCTAATTTTCTTAAGATTTTCTTTCAAATTATCCTTTTTGCTGGTATACTCCCTGAAATCCCTTCTATATAACTAGCGATGATGATTCATTTCTACGAAAGTCTAAGTATATTTCTCTCTTAACTTTTGAAGCTCATTTTTAGTTTTTTTTTAATTTTCTACTAGGTTGACAAATTTTCTTCTTCAAATTTTTAATATGAGTCTTCAGAGGTATGCCCTGAGGTAGAGGATCAACTTCAATAGGAGACTATATTTAATGTGTAAAGTATTAAAACATAAAGATATGGTGAAAGAGAAATTTACTTTCATTAATCAAAATATTTTTGAATACAAGAAAAAGCAAAAGAAAATAAGAAAAAAAAATACAACGATCAAAAACCTCCAACCTCTGGAGGAGAAGCAGTAGGTGAGCTCGGCGCCTCCTGGGCAGCCTCGAGCTTTAAGGTTGGTTCGGATGATGTTGGGGGGGGGTGCAATAGAAGGAAGTTTGGCAGATGGAAGATCGATGTTGGATATTATGTTCCAAAGCCAATCATCAGTCTGTTGACGATTGTGCTACTTTATACTTATAAATAATTTATTAAATAAAATACTATTTTTATATTTTCATCATAAATTCTACATCTTCTAATGAACTTCTTTTATTATGATGAAGTCCTTAGAACTATTTAGCTTCGATAAAGAGAGAATTTATCGATTAGTTCTTAAATTATTTATGACTAAATGATATATTGTTAATTAGGACGACGACGTTTATCGAGCATAGGTCGTTATATGCTATATAGGTTGGTTGTCCTCTTAACCAAGGAGTGTGAAGATACTAGTATGGCATACAGATAAGATGTAAGGATACATCATCACTGAATGTGACCAACTCTAGAGCATTCTGCTATTGAGAATTATTCTGATGGGATATGGGTATATATGTCCTTTAGACTTAGATCACCATGATGGCTTGCAAGCAACTCACTATTCTTTGATACTGAACTATCTAAATTTTTAATTTAGTGATAAAAAATTTTTAGGCATAATCAGATACTTGTGAAGTTGGTGAGTGATCAAGATGGGATTAACCACTCTAAGGATTTAGAGAAAATGCATTACTATATTTTAATTTAGCAAAATCTTGGTCAGGATAATCCATGAGATGAATTTGATATTTTTAAATACAATATGGATGACTTAATTAGGATTGATAGTTAAACTCTAAGTCATCCTATAAGCATTAAGGTTAAGGGGATGAAATATCCAGAAACTATATCCACATGAGTTCTAAGAGTATTGCCTTATACATTCAACCTATCTGACCATCGAGTATCATTGCTAGATGGTCGCTTTGATTGGCACAAAAATTTATTTCTATATTATTGGCTTAGGTTTGAACCTATGAGGTCACACATAAAAATGATCTTAATCTGATTAGATAGTTGATCAATGATTTAGAATTATTTTTGTGTCAAACAATCAATAAGATTGATGTTTGAACTAGTGCAAGTATTATAGGAGGATCGATTAGCAATTGGATTGCTAATTAACTTAATTTGATTAAACTAGAGGGTTAAGATTAAGTCTAATTAAATATGATTTAATTAGAATTAGTTTGGGCTTAATTGGATCAAGTCTAATTGATTTATTGGATGAGCCAATTGCAAGGAAGAACAAGTCATAATTCAATTAGAAGTTGTATGCACCTAATTGCTAATTTTATTAAAATTTAAATTAAAATTAAGTCTAATTTAATCTAATATAATTAGGCTCTTAGTTAGACTAAAATCTATTTACTAAAAATGTATCTTAAAGCTAATCATCTAAGTTGTAGATAATTAAAATTAATATATAAATTATTAAATAATAATAGTTATTTGGCTTATTCATCATAAAAATTCTATCTTTCTTAAATAAATTCTTAAATTATGATGAAGTTCTTAGAACCATACTCAATCGATAAAGAATAATTTATCGAATGGTTTTTAAATAGTTCACGACTACATGATAAGTTATTATTAGGATGATAACTTATCGAGTGTAAGTCATTGTATGTCATATGCATTGGTTGTCCTCGTAATAAGTGGTGTGGAGACACTGGTATGACATGCAAGTGGGATGTAGGAGTACATCTATACTGAATGTGATCAATGTAGTACTTTACTATCAAGAATAGCTAGTTAAGGCCAATGGATATAAGTATCCCTTTGATCTGAGATCACCATGGTGACTTGCAAATAACTCACTATACTTTGGTGCCAGACTATCTATATTTCTAATATAGAGTCAAAAGATTTTTAGATATAGTCAAGTATTTGTAGAGTTGGTGTATGAGTCAAGATAGGATTGACCACTTCTGATCAACTTTAGAAAGTGAATATCTTGCTGTATTTTAATTTAGCAAAACCTAGGCTTAGATAATCTTCATGAGGAGTTACCGGATTTGTAAACTTTGAAATACAATATGGATGACTGATATGAGTATTGACAGCTTACTCAAAGTCACATTGAGCATTATTGGTCATAGGGATGAATTATACGGTAACCATAGGTCAGAATTCTAAGAATGTTGCTTTACATACATTTGACCTATTCGAACGTGGGGTACCATTGCTAGATGATCATTTTGATTGATAAAAAAATTGGTTCCTATGCTACTAGCTTAGGTTTGAACCTATGGGATCACACATATTAGAAGTTGTTATCTGATCAGATGGTTGATCGATGATTGAGAATCGTTCTAAGGTCAAACAATCAATATGATTGATGTTTGACCTAATGCAAGTATTGCAGGAGGATCGATTAGCAATTAGATTACTAATTGACTCAATTTGATTGAGCAATCAAGCTGAGATCAAGTCTAATTGAATTATATTTAATTAAAATTAGTTTAAACTTAATTAAATTAAGTCTAATTAGTTTATTGGAGAAGTTAATTACAAGGAAGAACAAGTCTTAGTTCAATTAGGACTTGAGTTCACCTAATTTCTTATTTGATTAGAAATTAAATCAAATTTAAATTTGATTAGATCTAATTTAATTAGGATCTTAATTGGATTAGGATTGCCTTTTAATTAGGTTGATCAAATCTAATTAGAATAAGGATTTAATTACGTTTGACCTAGTCTATAAGAGAATCCTAGTGTTAGGTTTGACCTAGTCTATAAGAGAATCCTAGTTACACTAGGATTCCATCTTCCTTTCCTTATGCCACCTAAGAGCTCATGCCCACCCTTTTATTCAAGAGATTACGTGACTTATTTCCATGCCTAAGAGTGCTCTCCATGCCCCTTTATTAGATGGTTTTGATTTGATTTTGAATTGGTCAAAACATAGAAATTGGTTTTGGTTTAAACTCCTTTTGATAGAGTCCATGGAATCAAAACCACCTCCTTTCCTTATGCACCCTCTTTCTCCATGCCAACTAATTTTGTGCACTCCCTTCTCTAATGTTTTTCCTACTTTTGTATGTGGGTTTCAGGTTTCTCATGCCTAAAATTAAGGAAGCAGGTTTCTCATGCCTAAAATTAAGGGGCATCCAAGAGTTGGATGCCCCATAGAAGTCCATAAATCCTTGTTTGATTAGGTCATTTTCACCTAGTCTTCCTATTGTTATGTGTCGCCTCCCATAAGATAGAGAATTGGCGTCAACAAAGGCCTGGGATTCGATGCACATAATTAGAAAAGGTAGAGGAGGGGTGTGAGGATAGATGGTGCCAAATTTCTTGGAGAAGAGGCTTTCATTAAGACATTAAAAGTTGATGTCTTGAAGGGACAAAGGTAAGAGAAGATTATCTTCTCTTATGGTTTTCTTTCAAACTTTTCCTTCTTATTCATTTATGTAATTTTTCTATGAGAAAAATCTAAAAGAGAGAGGGAGAGGGCATGGGGGATGAATGCTTCAAGGAGTTGGGGCATGGCGGATTGTTTTGGACATGATTTGATCATGTCCTGATGAGGGAAAAAGAAGAGAAGAAGGTCTTCTCTTAGGGTTTATTTAAGAGCCTTTCTTCTCCATCTTTTGTGAGGTTTTTACCATCAAAAAATAAGAGAGTGTGAAGGCTATGGAGAATCAAATATTTTAGAATAGAAGGTCTCTTGTCCTAGCATGGAGATGCATTCAGGACATCAAATGTTGATGTACTGAAAGAGAAGATCAGTCTTCTCTTAGGATAATTTTTGGATCTTTTATTTTCTAATATTTTGGAGATCCAAAGGTTGGATTTCTTCCTCAATCATTCTTATATTCTTTATCTCTTGGAGTGTCCAAGAGATCTAAAGAATATCTTTTGATTAACCATTAGAAGGGATCCACGAGAAGCTTGCATTTCGAGCGGATCTTCATTCGATGAATCTCCGATCTATGCTGTAGCTTTGTGTAGATTATCTATAGAGATCAGATGCATATGCAGCTCTAAGCAACAAGGATAATAATGGGACTCAACTGCGGTGTTCTTGACCCTCATAAAGGTAAGAGATAAGAACTTTTTATTGACCTAGATTTGATTTAGGGTTTCTAGAATAGTTCTAGACCTAGGTATTGATTTGATCAATACCAACCATACTTATTTTAATTTTTAGATTTATGTTTGCATCATGACATGTTATAGATCTTCGATGTAGAATTTAGTGATCAAATTATATGCATATTATAGGCTAAATTATTTAATCTATGTCTTTTGCTGCTTGTAAATTTGAAAAAATTTTGAAATGTATGCATGAAACCCTGTATATTTTTCTATAGTAATATCAGAGCATCCAGATTCTTTTATGACATGATCATATTTTACATTAGAACAAATTTGAAAATAAAATATTAAAGATTGCACATACTGACCATAAAATGAAAGGTTGTCCTATTGTAAGATTAACACCTTATAATGAAGGGTTGTCCTAGTATGTGCTGATCTAATTTTTATGAATCATGGATAAGTTAGATATGATCAAAATAATTTTATGATTTATTTTTAAATTTTAAATTTAAAATTAAATATATATTAGATCTATTTTAGATTATTTAGATTAGATTTAAATAATATCGAGTAGCACATACTGATTATAAGGTTGTCCTACTATAAGGTTTATCCCTTATAGTGGAGAGATTATCCAAGTATGTGCTTCCTAAATCATAAATAAGTTGGATAAGATCTAAAATAATTTATGATTTATTTTTAGATTTTAAATCTAATATTTATTAATTTATGATCTGATTTTGATTATTTAGATATGATTTGAATAATATATGTTTCATGTCTAGATCTAGTTCCTTAATACATATGCTTGACGTGTATCTTTATTTTGAATCTAGTTTGAATATTTATGACATATTTAATTTATGAAACTTAAATTATGAACTTACTTTCTACAAAATCTTAGATTTGAAATCTTAGGACATGATCGAAATATTAAAATAAATCAGAACTAAAATCATGATTTGAATTTGATTCAAAGTAAATTATTTACATGTTGAAAATATTTCAAAACTTGAAATCAAAAACTAGTTCTGAGGTTCCAAACCCTAACCCATCAATCTTGAACTTAATTGAGAATTAAGTGATTATTTAGGATCTAGGTTTATGATTTGAAAATCCTAAGATAATTTCATAAATCATGGGTTAAAGGGTTATGGGTTAGCTTTGATCATGTCCTTAACTGAGTTAGACCTAGGGTTAGATTAAATATGAACTTAGTTAAAAAATTAATTAAATCTAATTAATAGTTAATTTGGATTAGGTCATTTCTTTTTTATAGATCAATTTAATAGTTGTAGTTGATCAAAGTCCATACATCTAACAAATGGACACTAATCGTGGTTTAGTGATCGAACCCGAGTCTTTAGGCATACCAAATCAAAATTGATAAATTGATTGGTGTCTAAGATAAGTCTGGCATTTCTAAACTGGTGGTTTTTAATTGAGAGCCCGCTTACCTTGCCATTTCTAATGGTGTCTAAGGCAAGCCTTAGCAGACCCTTCCATCGATCTCACTTACCTGGCCAATGTGGTTTATCATGTCTTGATTAGGTTGCTCATTGATTCGTGCTAACCCATGTCACATAGAAAATTAGTGAGACTAATTTTATTTGCTGAGACTGATTTAGGTGCCTATGGACTGAAATTGATCCTAGTCCTCACCAATGACTTGAGAAGTTAGTGGGAGGATTTGACTTGATGAAGTCAATGAGAGCAATTTGGTCCATGTCTTCTCTATCCTTAAATTACTAATAATTTAAATCCTCTAAAGTTATTAGATCCTTAAAATGACAAAGTTATTGGGATAATTGAGTCATAGCCTCCCACTAAGTTGGATGATAATGGATCCATTAACTCAATAATCATTGGAGGCCCAAAGGCCTAGTGCTTATTGACTAATAGAATTATCATTTATAATATGATAACTTGGAAGTGTCTCTCTAATGATGATTAGGTTGACCAACTAAAGTTTGGCTTAATTATTCATTTGTTAGATGCATCAAGTATGATCATGTTAAAGTTGGACCTAACTAGATCCTTGTAGTGGAGGCCAAAGCCTATTGATTAAATTTCTGAGGTAAAATTAAATTACTAGAAGTTATTTAAAAAAATAATTGGTTAAAGAACCTACCCATAGATATACATGGGTTGACCGATCAAAGTCGGGCTTATGTGTAGTCCACGTGGATTCTAGTACCTACTAGAAAATTAAAGTAATTCCTCGAATTCGATGTAGAGGCTACCAATTTGTATAAAATAGTGAAAGAACCTTTAGACTAAAGTCTAAATCTTTATGCTTAAAATAATTCATATACATTAGGTCTATGTTCTCTTTTCTCATAGAATAAGGTTAAACCCTAACTGCTCCAATCACTATCAAATAGTGATGACTCATGAAATCCAACTTCGATAATTAGTATCAAAAGTTGAAAATGGTTCAGTAGCATGAAAGGGTTTGTGCTGGGGTTTTTGAGTCCGGTAAAAATAAAAGGTTTAAGACTAACCAGATTCAGGCAGAGTGCTTCAATGTTAGAAGCAAGATCATAGGATGAAGAATTGTCTTGCTTTTCTTGACCTAAATAGGTTGAACAAGAGAAAGAAGCTAGAGTTGCTGATCAAGGATATTATATGATAATATCTTAAAATTTCTCTATTTAAGATTCTACTACTTGGGTATTGGATACTGGTAGTCCTATGCAATTTGTTGGAAGGACTACAGGTAAGTGGAATGTTTGAAAATGGTAAGAAATATCTAAACATTGGGAATGAAAGTTTTATTCTAATCCTAACTTTAGAAATTATCGAGCTCATTTTCAAAAATTGTCATTTTGAGTGATAGTCACTATTGTTCATAGTTTATGATGAATATGATCTTTGTTGACCTTTTAGCTAAAGATGATCATCATTTATCTATAAAGAAAGATTATTATGATATCATTATGAATGATGTTACAATAATATATGGACAATAAAAAAATGACATATGCACAGCTTGTAAAGTATAATATACACATTTAATAAATATCCAAGTTAGATAATGTCAAGGATATCAATATTTCATTACAATTATAGATGACCTATCTAGGTATGGGTGCATCTAGCCTAAATCATTTGGAATATTCAAATGATTCAATAATAAAATAGAAAAATAAACTAGAAAAGGTATTAGAATTTTTCGATCAGATCGAGGAGGTGAATACCTATCCAGTGAGTTTTTGACATATCTAGAAGAGAATAAGATTCTCTCATTGTGAACTCCTTTCAGAACATAGTGTATCAGAAAGAAGAAATCGAACTTTATTAGACATAGTTCGATCCACGATGGGGTTTACTAATCTGCCTATTTCACTTCAAGGTTATGCTCTTGTGACTACTTGCTTTACTCTAAAAAATTTTTCAAGTAAATCTATCGCAAAGACTCTATATGAGATATGGATTAGATGTATGCCCAAACTCTCTCACCTTCAGGTCTAGGGTTGATAGGTCTACATCAAATATTTGCATGCAGATAAACTTGGATCTTGGTTCGATAGGTATTTATTTATAGGATACCCCAAGAAAACTAGGGGTTATTACTTCTACCATGCTGAAGAAGAAAAGTTGTTCTCAGCAGTAGGGCATTCCTTTTGAAAAGAAATTTCTTAGAGAAGAAACTGATGCCTAAAATTTGAATTTGAGAAGTTTAACTAGTAGAAAAAACTGACACAATCTAGTAAATTTATAGAATTTGATTTGATTAGATCAAACCCAAAAACCATTATTTTGGCACCTTTAAGGAGATTCGGTAAAGTACTACATTAGTTGGATAGATACTTCGGTATCTAGGTCCAAGATGGCGATCCTATTGAGCTCGATGAGAACAATAAGGATCCGATCATCTATATGGATGCTATATAGAGGTCTGACTCTGAGAAGTGGCTTGGAGCTATAAAATCTAAATTGGAGTCCATGAAAATCAATAATGTGTGGACACTAGTTGATTCACTTGAAGGGATAAAATCCATTGGGTGCAAATAGATTTTCAATAGGATTAGAGCCACGCGGACAGAAAGGTGTAGACCCATAAAATCCATTTGGTTGTCATCTTGGAACATACATTTTGAACGTATATCTTTGTTATGAACAAAAAGAAACTCTACATTTATAAGTAGGTAAAAGGTTATGTAGTGTTATTCTTTATGTTGTCTGTGGATGAAATTCTCTTAATCAGAAATGACATTCTAGTATTACAAGAAATAAAAGTTTAGCTGTCATCTTTTTTCTCCATGTACTAGATTAGACATGGTATACTCACTAGAGGTAGTGAGCAGATACCAGTCTGATCCAAGTGAGAACCACTAGAAGATTGTATAGACAATCCCTAAATATTTTAGAAATACTAAGGTCTAGTGATTTATATATGGAGAAACTGACTTAAAACTTGTGGAATATTTTGGTTCCAATTTTAGTTAAATAAAGACAACAGTAAGAAAGTGTCAGATCATGAATTTATCCTAATTGGAGGAGCAATCTGCTAGAAAGATCCCAAATAGAGTATTATAGCCTATTCTATTAGTGATACAGAGTACATCATGGTATTTGATGCTGCCATATAGGCTATCTAGTTGCTAAAGTTCATTAGCAGGTTGGAAATGGCACCCTTCAATGATGGTCTAGTCCTATCATAGTACTGGAGCCATAGCTCAGGCTAAAGAACCGAAGGACCAGCATACTCTATATCGCTATTACCTTTGATTTTAGATCATGGTGAAGTCAATCTTTAGAACATTAATGGAAAAGAAGAACTTGACCGACCCATTTGACAAAGCCTCGAAACTAAGGAGTTTTACTAGCTCAAGTGGAAGATAGGATATTTGATATTATTCTGATTGACTTTAGTCCAAGTGAGAGTTGTTGAAAAATGTATCCTAAAGCCAATCATCTAAGTTGTAGATGATTGAAATTAATATATAAATTATTAAATAATAATAGTTATTTGGCTTATTTATCATAAAAATTCTATCTTTCTTAAATGAACTCCTAAATTATGATGAAGTCCTTAGAGCCATACTCAATCAATAAAGAAAGATTTATTGGATGGTTCTTAAATAGTTCATGATCAAATGATAAGTTATTATTAAGATGATAACTTATCGAGTGTAGGTTACTATATGTCATATACATTGGTAGTCCTCGTAATCAAGTAGTGTGGAGATACTGGTATGACATGCAGGTGGGATGTAGGAGTACATCTGCACTGAACGTGATCAATATAGTACTCTACTGTCAAGAGTAGTTAGTTAAGGCTGATGGATATAAGTGTTCCTCCAATCTGAGATCGCTACGATGACTTGCAAGCAACTCACTATACTTTGGTGCCAGACTACCTATATTTCTAATATAGGTTTAAAAGATTTATGGTTATAGTCAAGTACTTGTAGAGTTGGTGTATGAGTCAAGATGAGATTGACCACTCCTAATTAACTTTAGGAAGTAAATGTATCGTTGTATTTTAATTTAGCAAAATCTAGACCATGGTAATCCTCGTGAGGAGTCACGGGATTTATAAACTTTGAAACACAATATGGATGACTAATATGAGTATTGAAAGCTTACTAAAAATCATCTTGAGCATTATTGGTCATAGGGATGAATTATACGATAACCATAGGTCAGGGTTCTAAGAATATTGCTTTATACACATTCGACCTATCCAGACATCGGGTACCATTGCTAGATAGTCATTTCGATTGGTATAAAAATTGGTTCTTATGCTACCAGCTTAGGTTCAAATTTATGGGGTCATATATATCAGAAGTTGTTATCTGATCCGATGATTGAGAATCATTCTAAGGTCAAACAATCAATATGATTGATGTTTGACCTAATGCAAGTATTATAGGAGGATTTATTTGTAATTAAATTACTAATTAACTTAATTTGATTAAGTAATCAAGTTGAGATTAAGTCTAATTGAATTAGATTTAACTAGAATTGATTTGAATTTAATTGGATTAAGTCTAATTGATTTATTAGATAAATCAATTGCAAGGAAGAACAAATTCTAGTTCAATTAGAACTTGAGTTCACCTAATTTTTAATTTAATTAGAAATTAAATTAGATTTAAATTTGATTAAATCTAATTTAATTAGACTTCTAATTGGATTAAAATTTCTTTTTAATTAGGTTGACTCAAATCTAATTAGAATAAGGATTTAATTGGGTTTGACCTAGTTTATAAGAGAATCCTAGTTAGACTAGGATTCCATCTTCCTTTCCTTGCGCCACCTAAGAGCTCATGCCAACCCTTTTATTCCAAAGATTACATGATTTATTTCCACAACTAAGAGTGCTCTCCATGCCCCTTAATCTAATGGTTTTGATCTGATTTTGAATTGGTCAAAACATAGAAATTGGTTTTGGTTTAAACTCCTCTAGATAGAGTCCATGGAATCAAAACCACCTCCTTTCCTTATGCACCCCATTTCTCCATGCCAACTAATTTTGTGCACTCCCTTCTCTGATGCTTTTCCTGGTTTTGTATGTGGGTTTTAGGTTTCTCATGCTTGAAATTAAGGAAGGGGCGTCCAAGAGTTGGACGCCCCATAGAAGTCCATAAATCCTTGTTTGATTAGGTCCTTTTGACCTAGTCTTCCTATTGTTATGTGATGCCTCCTATAAGATAGGGAATTGGTGTCAAAAAGGCCTAGGATTCCATGTGCATAATCAAGAAAAGGAGAGGAGGGGTGTGAGGAATGATGGCACCAAATTCCTTGGAGAAGAGGCTTTCATTAAGACATCAAAGGTTGATGTCTTGAAGGGACAAAGGTAAGAGAAGATTGTCTTCTCTTATGATTTTCTTTCAAGCTTTTCCTTCTTATTCTATTGTATAATTTTTCTATGAGAAAAATCTGAAAAAGAGAGGGAGAGGGTGTGGGGGATGAATTCTCTAAGGAGTTGGGGTATGGTGGATTGTTTTGGACATGATTTGATCATGTCCTGATGAGAGAAGAAGAAGAGAAGAAGGTCTTCTCTTAGGGTTCCTTTAAAAGCCCTTCTTCTCCATCTTTTGTGAGGTTTTTACCATCAAAAAATTAGAGAGTGTGAAGGCTACGGAGCATGAAATATTATAGAGGAGAAAGTCTCCTCTTGTCCTAGCATGGAGATGCATTCAGGACATCAAAGGTTGATGTGTTGAAAGAGAAGATCAGTCTTCTCTTAGGATAATTTTTGAATCCTCTTTTTTTGATTTTTTGGAGATCCAAGGGTTAGATTTTTCTCTCAATCTTTCTTGTGTTCTTCATCTCATGGACTATTCAAGAGATCTAAAAACTATCTTTTTGATTAACCATCAGAAAGGATATGTGAGAAGCTAGCACTTCGAGCAGATTTTTATACGAAGAACCTCCGATCTGTATTGCAGCTTCATGTGGATTATATATAGAGGCCGGACATATGTGTAGCTCTAAGCAATAAGGATAACAACGAGACTCAACTACGATGTTCTCGACCCATGCAAAGGTAAGAGATAGGATCTCTTTACTGACCTAGATTCGATCTAAGATTTCTAAAATAGTTCTAGATCTAGGTATTGATTTGATTAATAGCAACCATACTTGTTTTAATTTTCAGATTTATGTTTGCATCATAATATATTATAGATCCTAAATATAGGGTTTAGTGATTAGATCACATGCATATTATAGGTTAAATTATTTAATCTATGTCTTCTACTGCTTGTAAATTCAAAAAAGTTTTGAAATGTATGCATGAAACCCAGCATGTTTTCCAACACTATTCTAATTGGATTGAATTAATTCTAATTTAATTTGGTTAAAATACCATGTTTGATCAAGTCAAAATTGGAAGTCCTAGTGTGACTAGGACTTCCCTTCCATGTGCCAACTAATTTCCTTAGCCTTCTCCATGCCAATTTTTTTTATTTTCATGGAAACTCTCTTTTATAGAGAGAATATGCATGCCCCTTGCTCTCCCTTCTTTTTTACTTGGAAATTTGTTGTGGACCAAGTCAAAGGAGGAAGTTTGATTTGATTTCAAATTATATATGTGATAGAATTTTAACAAATCAAAACTCCCTTTTGTGCCACCAACCCACCAAATCTTTTTAGGATTCTCATGGAAAATAAGGCATGTTTTGTGTGATAAAAGGAGATGGTCCACAGCTGGAAAAAGAGAGAGGGTCTCCAAGAGTTGGATGCCCCATGTCTTGCCTTATTTGGACATTCGTTGCTAGGTTTTTGACCTAGACAAGGATTATTCCACATCTCTCTATAAAAGGAGACTTTGGGCATGATTTTTTTTGAGATTCCAAATCTAAGAGAGAGCTATTAGGGTGTTGGAAAAATCTAGGATAGAAAGCCTTAGGCGTGAGGTTTTGTGGAGACACTAATCCAAGTGTCTTGGTGAGAAAAACAAGGAAGAAGAAGAAGGGTTCTTCTAGGGTTTTTCTTTAACCTCTTCCTCCTCTTTTTATGATTTTAAGAGGTGTCTCTTCTTCAAAAATATCTTTCCTTTCTTCTAAAAATGAGTCCAAGATTTGAAGGAGGAGGTTTCAGATCAGCCATCGAAGAAGGATCTATACAGTACTAGCATACTGTGCTAATTTTCTATCATCGAACTTTGGATCTTGCATCGAGATCTTGTGTGGACGACCTATAGAGGCCAAACACGTGTGCAACTTAGAGCAATGACCTCAGCCTTGGATTAGCGAGTTAAGGAACTCATCTTACAAAGGTAAAAAAGATACGATCTTCCTTATGTATCTATATCAGATCGAGAATTGCCTGGATGTTGATATGATCAACATTACCTTTTGATTATTTTATTTTTAGATTAAAAGTATGCTTAAATCATATGATAGGATCTAAGATCTAGAACTTTTTATATATATTTTAAATAAATTAATATGATTAATTTATTACTTCTACTGTTTGATTTTTGATTAAGTTTCAAAATCGATCCCTAAAATCTTAGATCATTTTCTTCAATTGGTATCAGAGCATAGGTTCTTTATTACATGAGTTTTTGCATATTTAGATTAATAATTTAGATTAGATCTAAATTATAATCTATTATTTAAATTTAAAATTAAAAAAAATAGATTACACGAACTGATTTATAAGATTGTTCTGCTTATCCCTTACAATGTAAATGTTTATCCCTTACAGTGTAAAGGTTGTCCTAGTTCATGTAGATCTAATATAAATCATAAATTTATTAGATATGATCTAGATTTATTTATGATTTATTAGATTTTAAATTATTTAAATCTAAAAAAATACATGTTTTAGATTGCATGGACTGATCTTATAAGGTGTCCTGCTGTAAGGTTTACCCATTATAGAGAAAAGATTATCCTAGTACATGCTGATCTAAAATTCTAATCATAAAATTTTAGATTAGATCTAAAAAATTTTATGATTTAATTAAAAATATTTCAATCTGATATTTATCATCATAAATATATTAGATTTGGTCTAAGATGATTTATGATAGATTAATATTAAAATTATTTCAATCTTGAATTACATGAATATGTTTAGATTAGATCTAAAGTAGATTCATGTTTTTTATTATTTGCATATTGATTATGAATCAAACATGCAACTAGTTAGTAGAACCATATTGTAAAAATATTTTACAAACATGAAAATCATTTTCGAAATTCCAAACCCCAACCCTCAATCCAAAACTTAATTAAAAATTAAGAAGTTGTTTGTTTAGGATCTAGGATTGTGAATTGAAGATCCTAAGGCACAAATCAAAACATTTGGGTTAATGGGTTAGTAGGAATTAGGTTCATTAATTGGGTTAGACCTAAGGTTAGATTAAAGAATGGACTTAATTAGAGAATTGACTAAATCTAATCAATAGTTGCTATAGATTAGGTCAAGAATTCTCTAGATTACAATAGTTGTAGTTGGTCAAGTACATGTCTTTAATGAGAACCAAGATAGACTTAATTCTTGGCTATGTAGTCTAGCCCAAACTGTTAGGTTGATCCAATCAAAACTAATTAACCAATTGGTGTCTAAGATAAATCTGACAATCTAGAATGGTGGTTTTTAATTGGCAGCCTGCTTACTTGGCCATTTCTGATGGTGTCTAAGGTAAGCTTTGATAGACCCTCCTATCGATCTCACTTACCTGGCCTTTTTGGTAAAATTATGTTTTGATCAGATTACTTAATAATTTGAGCTAACCCATGTTAGCTAGGTAAATTAGTATACTAATTTAGGTTCTCCTAGACTAGTTTATCAATAGTCTTCCTTAATCTGACTTGATGAAGTCAGTGGAAGGATCATGATTAGCTGGTTCCTCTGACTCTCTCTAAATTATATTAATTAATTTTTTAAAAATTATTAAGTTCTTAAAAATAAAATAGTTATACTGATAACTAGATTATAGCCTCACATTAAGTGGATGATAATGAGTTCGTTAGTTGGATAATCATTGGAGGCCCATGAAGGAAAAGTCTATTTTTTCGACACATGATCATTCAAATTTGATTGGATCTGAACGAATATTTTTAAAAAAAATTTCTAAAATTCTAATTAGATCTAATACTTCTCAGATCTAATCATATAGATCTAATATTAAAAGTTAAAAATAAAATTAAATTAGATTTAATTTTAAGTATCTGATTTGGTAATCTAATTACCCCGCGATGATTCTGTTTATTCCTAAGGTTCTAAAAGGAGCCATGCACGCACCTAACCTCTAACGGTATCCACTTGAGCAGGATCTGAATATCTTCTCCTCATGAATCTTTTCTCTAAAAATCAGATCTGGATCTGATTTGCAAAGCCTTCAAAATGACTTTTGAAGGCAGCCTTTTCGTCTCACAAACACCGTCGCATAGATGCTGAATCTTGTACCAAAAATCTTGGACCTTCAACTCAGATTTATGTCTAACTTTTTAAGTATATAGAAGAGAGAAAGAGAGAGGATAGAAAGGGCATGGATATCAGAGGGAAGGCTCCTTTGGGTGTGGAAAAAATAAATTACGTTGAGACAATTTTGTGAGAAGAGTTCTTATATTAGACATAGCACCATAAAGAGTCTCAAAAATCTTATTAATTCGATCATTGGGACACCTGGACCTGATCTCCATGAAAAATCCTAGATTCCATCTAGTTTTGATGTCAAAAATCCATCTAAAAGGTGGCAGCATGAAAGGATAAGGAAGAGTCCATGTGCATCTAGGACTCTTCCCTCAAGAGTTTGATCCAAATCAAACTCTATCAAAAACTAATCTAAGCACCTCTAAAAATTACAAAATTTTGTATACCCAAAGTATAACCCATGCCCTATCACATATCCAAAAATTAGAGTAAAATAATTTTTTAAAAAATTTCTAAAATTCTTTAATCATGTGACCCTCAATTCTCTCAATTGGGTCAACTATTGAGCCTAGTCCACTTGCACTAGGAATGAATTTAATTTTAATAATTAATCTGACTTAGACTTATTCTAGTCAAATGAAAATAAACTCATTCAAGATACAAGAATGAGTTAAATCAAATTTGACTCAATTATGATGATTCAGAAAGATTATAAAAGAAGAAAGTCAGGATTAATCGTGTGCTAGCATGATTACCTTGAACCTAATTGGATTTAATCCAAATCAATCGAACTAGGTTAGCTCAATTGATGACATCCATATCCAAATTCTTGTTTGTGCAACCCAGTTAGGTTTAGTTCTGTATGGTAATATGATATGTCATGATCTCCATCATCAACATCATCGAAATACCTTTTGATGGACTAGAACTTTTCTGATTCATATAATTAGAATGATCGATCATCAAAATCATTCTAATTGCTCCCAAAATCTATCAATGACACCTAGCAGTATATGGTGGCAAGCCATCAGAACTGAAAGTGAACCTCTTGGTATAGCTACCTATGTGATTGGGCTCTTCTATCTTGAGTCCCGACAGGATTAGGGTTAAGGTGAACTCGTCAAACCCAATATCCATGATATGAATTAATCATTTGATTTGAGTCCTATGTGAAACCCTTTATAGAAACTCTTTCTATCATCTTCGCTCTACCATGGCCATGAGCTTATGGACTCGATTCTCATGATCATCATAGGGCTACTCCTCATCTATCGAGGTAGATAGATTTCTTATTGGTGTAATCCAATTTCTACAATGAATGTACTATAGCTAACATACACCTCAGGATTTTGAATGGCTAGGAGATTGAGTTATGGTATAGTCAAACTACAATACCCTTGATAAGTACCATAAATTTACCTATAAAAGCATCAATTTATTAATTAATTTATGCTTATTTTTAAGAATTAATAATTAATTAATACATATTTTTGAGAAATTCATATTTTTGAGAAATTCATATTTTTATTAATGAAAAAATTAATTAAAAAAATAATAAAAATTAAAAAATAAAATTTTATTATGAATAAAAAGAGTTTATTTTTTTGATCATAATGAAATAAGTTTCACATAAAATGGAGCTAAAATAAAGAAGATATGAATTTCTAAAGAAATAAAATAAATAAAATTTAAATAAAAAAAAATGGCTCAGCCAGCTCCGTAAGCTAAGCCATCAAGCCAAGCCAAGCCATCAAAGCCGACTCAGCCATTGAAGCCATCAGTCAGTCCACGATCCAGACGTGGACTACCAGCTCAGTAGAAATCGGCAAATCACAGCGCGACACGTGACGAACCTAAACCCTTAAAGCATCCACAGAAATTTATCGCGGATCATAAGGCAATCTAGTCTTTTCACTCAGCAACAGAGGTGCTGATTGGCTGTGGTGTGCGGTGCAGCTAGTTCATGTGGTCCATGGAATCAGTAATTGCACGATCGAACGACTGCGGTTAATTACGGTCAAGATTGGATGGCGGTGGTTATTTTCGAATTTGATTCAAATTCTATCAGCGATCTGACATGATTCGATGGCCAAAAAACCAAGTGATGAAGATCCAATGGTCGAGAATGCTTTCGATAGTGATCAGGACTCCCGACACATGATTTGTGGCTAGATTTCCTCCATCAACGTGCAATCGGACGGTCAGAATTTAATCCGACCTGATCTGGGCCGATACGCATTCGATTTTGATGATTTTTGGACCATTGGATTCCTATTGATTGGCTAGATTTCATCAAACTTACCAGATTCATATTAGAGCTATTTTAATCCAATTTTTACTTAGATTTCTTTATATTTTAATGATTATAAAGGCTATTAGTCCCACATTGCCTCCAAAAAAAAAATCCAACTCTCCTAGCTCTATAAAAAGGACCCCAGGCCTCTAAAAATCAATATCTCCAGTCAAGGTGAAGCTTTAGTATAGGGTGAAGCCAGACTATGGGTTAATGGCTACTTCGAAGCAACGGGTGTCGAGAAGAAGAGCGGGGCTTCTACACCATCTTTCCACCAATGCCGATCCAAGATCAGAGATCAGTCTATTTTATTTTTTTTATTTTATATATTTAAATTATAAATTTTTTAATATAATATTTATTTTTATGATCTTTAATTTTATACTTTTTATTTTTATTATAATCTAATTTCTACACTTTAAATTATTACCTTTTATTTTATTGCAAGTAGATGTTAAGATCTAACTAGTAGATCTTAGTACCAAGTTTAAATTCCTACACCTTTTAATTTTTATTTTTTTTATTTTCCAACTTCACTTTGGATTTTAAAACTCTTTTCTTTTCTTTATCAAAGATTTCAAATCTAAAAACATTACCTTTCCTGTGGATTTGGCCCAACTCACTGCTATCTATGGATTCTTAATTATTTTAAGAAGTCAGATTAAACTGATAAATATGGTGTCTTAACGACAACATCGTATTCCTATTAAATTTAATCTGACTTCTTAAAATAATTAAAAATCCATAGATAGTAGTGAGTCGGGTCAAATCCATAGGGAAGGTAATGTTTTTAGATTTGAAATCTTTGATTTTTGAAAAGAAAAAGAAAAGAAAAGAGTTTTAAAATCCAAAGTAAAGTTGGAAAATAAAAAGAATGAAAATTAAAAGGTGTAGAAATTTAAACTTGGTACTAAGATCTACTAGTTAGATCTTAACATCTACTTGCAATAAAATAAAAGGTAATAATTTAAAGTGTAGAAATTAGATTATAATAAAAATAAAAAGTATAAAATTAAAGAGCATAAAAATAAATATTATATTAAAAAGTTTATAATTTAAATACATAAAATAAAAAAAAATAAAATAGACTGATCTCTGATCTTGGATCGGCATTGGTGGAAAGATGGTGTAGAAGCCCCGCTCTTCTTCTCGGCACCCATTGCTTCGAAGTAGTCATTAACCCATAGTCTGGCTTCACCCTATACCAAAGCTTCACCTTCACTGGAGATGTTGATTTTTGGAGGCCTGGGGTCCTTTTTATAGAGCTAGGAGAGTTGGATATTTTTTATGGAGGCAATGTGGGACTAATAGCCTTTATAATCATCAAAATATAAAGAAATTTGAGTAAAATTTGGATTAAAATAGCTTTGATATGAATTTAGTAAGTCTAGTGAAATCTAGCCATTCAATAGGAATCCAACAATTCAAAAATCATCAAAATCGGATGCGTATCGGCCTAGATCAGGTCGGATTAAATTTTGGTCGTCCGATCGTGCGTTGATGGAGGAAATCTAACCACAAATCATGCGTCGGGAGTCTTGATCATTGTCGGGAGTATTCTATACCGTTGGATCTTCATCACTTAATTTTTTGGCCGTCGGATCGTGCTAGATCATTGATAGAATTTGGATCAAATCCGAAAATAACCACCATCGTTTGATCTTGACCACAATCAACCGCAGCCGTTCAATTGCACAATTACTGATCCCATGGACCTCGTGAACTGACTGCACCACACACCATAGCCAATCAGTGCCTCTATTGCTGAGTGAAAAGACTAGATTGCCCTATGAGCCGCGATAAATTTTTGTGGACCATTTAAGGGTTTAGGTCCGCCACGTGTCGCGCTGTGATTCGTCAGTTTCTACTGAGCTGGCGGTCTACGCCTAGATCATGGACCGACTGATGACTTCAATGGTTGAGTCGGTTTTGATAGCTTAGCTTGGCTTGTAGAGCCGGCTGAGCCATTTTCTTTTTTATTTAAATTTTATTTATTTTATTTCTTTAGAAATTCATATCTTCTTTATTTTAGCTCCATTTTATGTGAAACTTATTTCATTATGATCAAAAAGATAAACTCTTTCTATTGATAATAAAATTTTATTTTTTAATTTTTATTATTTTTTAATTAATTTTTTAATTAATAAAAATATGAATTTCTTAAAAATTTGTATTAATTAATTATTAATTCTTAAAAATAAGTATAAATTAATTGATAAATTGATGCTTTTGTAGATAAATTTATGATACTTATTACACCCCCCAACTTAAGCTTTGCTCATCCTTGAGTAAAGAAAGAATTTAGTTTTAAATACCTTTTAACTTTAGAGTTTCGAATTTTACCTAAGCAGTTTTTAAAATGGCCATTAATATTCAGTAGAGCTTAAGTGAGACATATCATTAGAATATTAATACTTATTAATAAAAAAATTAAGTAAAGAGCATTAAATTTTTCTAAACTTTTTCTAAATTATCCCACCTTTATCTCTGATTTGTCTAAACTTTCATATAGGCAAGTGTATTGCTACTTCCATCCTTCATTTATTGATTTTTATTTTCATATTGTCCACTTTTTTATGCAAATATTATTGCTTACTTAGGCAATGGGATCTGGTTACTCGATGAAAAATCAATGGTTTTTTTTTTAATATTGTACCACTATTGAGTGTCTTAACCCCTTAAGCTTTCTATTTGATCTATGTAGCGAGTCTTAGGCCAATGACTCTCAAACTAGTTGGCTTTAGGGCACTAGATATAGAATACCCCTCGGGCTTACTAGCTTGAATCAAATAGGCTATAAGTTAAGACTAGCTTTACAATGAGATTCTTTGTCCTTTCCACCTTTTGACGTGAAACTCAATGCTTGCTTAGGCAAAGAGGCCCGGTTACTCAGTGAAAAGTACTTGAAAATTATTTTATTAAAATAAATTTTTTAAATAAAAAAATATATAGTTACCCTACACAAGCCTATAAAAAGTAGACTTTTTTTTTATGCTAGTAGAAGTAATTAGAAATGCTCCAAGAAAAAAAATTTTATGTTCTAGACTTAACTCTTTATTGAATTTTCTTAATACTTGATTCCTTAATATCTCACAGATTCTCTGATCTGTGTATCAATTTTTTTAAAAAATGCTTAGTTTAATTCGATTCTTAAGTATAATCAGGTGTCTAAATACTAAATACTGACTTTTTTGAGGACTTAAAATTTTAAAATTTTTATTTTTCTCCCTCCCAACATAATCGATATTGTCCTCAAAGGAGAAGAAAAAATAAAGGATGTAATAAAGAATATAAAAGAATACACCTAACTATATTTTTTGTCTAGCACATGCATTTGAAAATTTAGGCTCTCCCTCTAACTTATTCAAATTATCCTAAAATAAAAATAAACTAAAAAGATAAATTAGATAAAAACTAAATATTGGGTTGCCTTCCAATAAGCGCTAAGTTTACCATCTTCAGTCAAACACAATGCAGCTTACTATCCTGTGTCAAATATTGGATTGACAAATTCTAATGGTTTTGGATTACCAATCTGAGAAAGTTGATTTATAATCCCATTATTGATATACTCATTGTTAATTTTAGGGACATAATTTTTGACCCCATTCTCAGACCCATGTTTATTAAGAATTTCTCCTATTTATTTTTCTAAAATACTGATGAATGGAGTTTTAGGAGTTACGTTTGGTTCAATGGGTGCTGGAAGGGTGACTAAAGGTGGTTTTAATTCTGGAGGTAAATTAATGTGATCCTGTTTAAATAACTCCATTAACATTTTATTACATACCTCTTGATTAGGATTCAAGTCTGATGCAATAATTACAGGCAAGGTTTCCTGTGAACCTAAATACTTAAGGAGGGGTTTCAACTCTACTTTGGGTGCCTCTTCTTTTGATGACTCAGGTGATGGTTTAGTCATTTCTATGAATAATTCAGTGGGAGGCTCAACAGACTCAGCACTCAAGTCTTTTCTAGTGTCAGATGTATTTACCCTATTATCCACTTATTTTCTTGATCTCAAGGAATGAATAGCGTTAACTTGATTAACCTAGTTTCCTTGGAATGGTCTATCCTTTTGATTCTTGGGGTTGGGTTCAGGTTGGCTAGGTAGCCTACCTCGTTCACGTTCACTTATGGTAGATACCAGCTGACCAATTTCTAAGTGGGCTATGGCCTGAGAATTTGAATTCAGAATTTGGCCCGTGGTTTGCATGAAATTGCTTAAGATAGCATTAGTGTCAACATTAGATTTGGCTAGGATTTTTAGGCTTTTCTCTAAAGAACTAAGTTTCTTTTCATTAGTATTAAAGCCTGATGGTGGCAAGGTGTTTATCATAGGATTAGGCCTTGGGTTTTGCTGATTGAAACTTGGACTGCCTACATTTGAATTTTGTGACCATGAAAAATTTGGATGATTCCTCCAATCTGGATTATAAGTGGGTGCATAGGAATTATTCAACAGTCTCTAATATGTGGCATCATTCACTTATGAACATCCATTATCTAATTGGTTCATTGGGAGGGGACATTCCTCAAGAACATGGTCTGGTGCATTGCACCTATTGCACATGGGTGTAGATACTTGGTTCACACTGGCTGATCTCTGAAGTTCTAAGGCCTCTAGCCTACGTGTCAACGTTGCAATTTTGGTTTATGCAGCTAGGAAGGTTTGGTAAATTCCACCTCTTGAAGGTGTGGATTTTTCTAGTTTCCTAGTTGTTTCCCATTGTAAACTTTTTTCGGCTAGGTCTTCTAAAAATTGCCAGGCTTCATTTGGTTCTTTGTACATAAATTATCCCTAGTACATGGATTCTAGCATTGTTCAGGAATTTGAATCTAACCCTTCATAAATTATTTGGCATAGCCTCCAAGTTTCTATTCCATGGTGTGGGCATTGGGTCAAGAGGTTCTTGAATCGGTTGAAGTATTTCCAAAATGATTCACTAGCTAGTTGATAGAATTGGTTTATTTTATTTCTAATTCTAGCTATTTTATGATGAGAAAAATATTTTTTTAAGAATATTCTTACAAAGCTCTTCCAGGTCGTGATAGATTGATTTGGAAAACTATAAAGCCACTTTTTGGCATTATCCTTAAGGGCAAAATTAATTAATTTTAGTTCGATTTCGTCCTCTGATAATTGTTGTAGTTTCATGATTGCACAAACCTCTTCAAATTTTCTAATGAATATATATGCATCCTCTATTCACGTGAATTTTGGAAGCATGTTAATGATTTGAGGTTTAATTTCAAAGTTATTTGCTATGGGTTGGGGCAACCTAATACAAGAGGATCGGATGAAACCAACTGGATAACATAAATCCTTAAGGGTTTGAGGCTGAGACTGATTTGCTAAATCCATTGAGGTTGTAGATCTGAAATAGAAACTAAATCCATTTTGACTAGTCGACCTGAAATCCTTCTCCACATAGGTGTTGGAGAATTCACTATATTCTCAATGTCCTAATCTTTTTTTATTTATTTTATTTATTTATTTTTTTTAAAAAAAATAAAAGTTCTAAAGAAGAGGTCCTAAGGAGTCCTAGAACTAAGAAGAAGAGAAGAATTAGGTTTAATTTGGTTTGATGTTGGTTAGTAATCAAGTTGATCAATCAATCCTAACAAAGGGTTATCCTAGATCTAGATAGCTGCTAACTACCAAGGTTACCTTCAAGCTCTCTAAGTGTAAGATCAGCCAATCAACTAGCTAGGTAAGTGTAAGGTTGGTGGGAGTCCCCCCGTTGCTTGTCTTAGACACCAATTATGCTTGGCCAGGTAAGCGAATGGAATCAATTAAAAACCACCTTCCTTCGGGCCCAGTCGTCTCTGAACTACTTTCCTAGACATCAGTCAAATTGACTAACCCTAACCTGGTTCAACTCTTAGGGTTCCTTATCCTACGAGCTCGAGTTCCTATGATTAATGTCTAATTGATTTTAAAATTAAAGGCTTAGGTCAATGCAAGATGCTAGTTGGTTGTTTGTGGGTCAAGAAAGAGTGATCAAATCCCTATCTTATCTTATTTAATTGGGTTGTGTCCTTAATTTGGTTTAATATGAATATGCACAAAAAAAAATTTCAATCAAAGGGTTCTATGCAATTTAAACTAGATGCATGCAACTAATTGAATTCTGAAAGGCTTACCTTACCTCCAGCAATCATCAAAAAATAAATAAATAAATAAAAATAAAAATAAAAATAATATGATACATACTCTAAGCAGTTAGAATTTCTAATCTTATTATGAGGCTTTTAATTAGGTTTAAATAGATATTTTTTAAAATTTAATTTTAAAATAAAATAAATAAATAAATAAAAAGGACTAGGGTTAGGATTGATCTCATCAAGCAAAACTAAATAATTTGTTACTTGCCCTGATTCTTTTTGTACTTTAACCTCTTTTTTTGTAAAATAAAAAAAAAATAGCAAATAATATTTAAAAAAAATATTTATAATTAATTTATAAAAAAATCAAAGAAATCAAAAAAAATAGCATCTTATTCCTTCCCTAGCAATGGCACCAAAAACTTGATACGTTTATCGAAATTATTTTTAATTTATTTAAAATAAATCAAAGAAATCAAAATTAAAAATCAAAAATAATCTTCGACAATGGTGCCAAAAACTTGATAGAAACATGATGTTATCGTTAAGATACTGTATTTATCAGTTTAATCTGATTTCTTAAAATAATTAAAAATCCATAGATAGCAGTGAGTCGGGTCGAATCCACAGGAAAGATAATATTTTTAGATTTGAAATATTTAATTTTTGAAAAGAAAAAGAAAAGAAAAGAGTTTTAAAATCAAAAGTGAAGTCAGAAAATAAAAAGAATGAAAATTAAAAGGTGCAGAAATTTAAACTTGGTACTAAGATCTACTAGTTAGATCTTAGCATCTACTTGTAATAAAATAAAAAATAATAATTTAAAGTGTAAAAATTAAATTATAATAAAAATAAAAAGCATGAAATTAAAGAGCATAAAAATAAATATTGTATTAAAAAGTTCATAATTTAAATATATAAAATATAAAAAATAAAATAGGCTGACCTCTGATCTTGGATCGGCATTGGTGGAAAGATGGTGTAGAAGCCCCGCTCTTCTTCTCGACATTCATTGCTTTGAAGCAGCCATTAACCCATAGCCTGGCTTCACCCTGTACCAAAGCTTCACCATGATCGGAGATGTTGATTTTTGGAGGCTTGGGATCCTTTTTATAGAGCTAGAAGAGTTGGATATTTTTTCTAGAGGCAATGTGGGACTAATAGCCTTTATAATCATCAAAATATAAAGAAATCTAAGTAAAATTTGGATTAAAATAGCTCCAATACGAATCTGGTAAGTCTAGTGAAATCTAGCCATTCAATAGGAATCCAATGGTCCAAAAATCATCAAAATTGGATGTGTATCGGTCCAGATCAGGTCGGATTAAATTCTATCCGTTTGATTATGCGTTGATGGAGGAAATCTGGCCGCAAATCATGCATCGGGAGTCCTGATCACCACTGGGAGCATTCTGGACCATTGGATCTTTATCACTTGGTTTTTTGGCCATCGAATCGCACCAGATCGTTGATAGAATTTGAATCAAATCCAGAAATAACCACCGCCGTCCAATCTTGACCGCAATCAACCGCAGCCATCCGATCGTGAATTACTGATCCCATGGACCACGTGAATCGGATGCACCGCACACCACAGCCAATCAGCACCTTTGTTGCCGAGTGAAAAGACCAGATTGCCCTATGAGCCGCGATAAATTTCTGTGGACCCTTTAAGGGTCTAGGTCCACCACGTGTCGCGCTGTGATTCATCGATTTCTACTGAGCTAGCGGTCCACGCCTAAATCGTGGATCGATTGATGGCTTCAATGGCTGAGTCAGCTTTGATGTCTTGACTTGGCTTGCGAAGCCGGCTGAGCTATTTTCTTTTTTATTTAAATTTTATTTATTTTATTTCTTTAGAAATTCATATCTTCTTTGTTTTAGCTTCATTTTACGTGAAACTTATTTCATTATGATCAAAAAAATAAACTTTCTATTGATAATAAAATTTTATTTTTTAATTTTTATTATTTTTTAATTAATATTTTAATTAATAAAAATATAAATTTCTCAAAAATATGTATCAATTAATTATTAATTCTTAAAAATAAGCATAAATTAATTGATAAATTGATGCTTTTATAGGTAAATTTATGGTACTTATCAACCCTCAAGGTGAATTGCCGATGCACCTTA